>PVJD01005070.1:0-122423 GCA_004026545.1 Mormoops blainvillei
GGGGGGGGGAAGGGGGTAAGAGAGAGAGAGAGAGAGACAGAGAGAGACAGAGAGAGAGAGAGGCATTGATGTGAGAAACATTGACGCATGTGACCCAACAAGGAATAGAACCCACAATCCAGGCTTGTGCTCTGACCGGGAATTGAACCCATGACCTTTTGGTGTATGGAACGATGCTCCAACCAACTGAGCAACCAGGCCAGGGCAAAAACATCAAAATTTTAAACAAACAATTAACATGGCTGCTTTTTCCTTTTGCCTCAGACCCCAGTATGACTTGATGTTTCACTGCTTTATAAACTATTCATATTTTGTGCCTGATAGATTTTTACATTAATGTTTATTTTAAAAACACTGAATAAAATATTAGTTATTTTGATTCCTGAGTTTTCTGGCATCCACTTAAGTTTTGCAAGGAGTGAATCACGACTGTTTGGCTCTGCCTGCCCCCGCCCCCCGTCCCCCGCCCCCCATCCCCCACACCTTAGTCATGGCCTGAGTTAGGGACGGGGTTGTTTTTCAGAAAGGCTAGAATTTAGCTGACATTTATTTTCAGCCTGCAGACTGAAAATGAATTGTTGAACTATTTCTTTAGGTGACAACTCTTTAAGGCAAAATGGCATTCAGATTTTGTCATTTTCTTGGTCATAGTTAACATCATCTGGAGTGTCACACAGGCATGAAGGAGAACTGAACAGTGTCAGTTCCTGGGGTTAGTGTCAATTTTTTATATTCTACGGATGGTTTAAAAACAGTCCAGGCCCTGGGAGGATACCATGAGGGGCTTGGGAGAGGCTCAAGTCGAAGGTCGTGCCCAGTCCTTGTTGACGGTGTCTGCAGAGAAGCCTCAACCTCCTCTCCTAGGCTGCCCAGCTCATTGCTCATGCTCAGCTGGTGGCCCAGGAGCACCTCTTACACACACGGCATTGTCACTGGTGTGCTCACGGCAGCGGGCTGTGCAGGCGTCATTTCAGTAGCTGCCCTGTAAGGATACGGCCTGATGACTCCTGCTGCTTCTGGAAGAGCTAGATATTTCATAATTGTAAAATTGACTTCTGTTCCCGAGCTCTACTACATGCGGCAGTGTTTCCTGGCAAAGCCATCTAACCCAAAATTAAATGACATTTCTTGGCGAGAGAAGGGCAAGTGGTTGAAAAGATCTCAGCAACCACTTCGCTCAGCTTATAATATTCCTTTACATCCAACATCCCAAGCGTTTCGTGGGCCTATTAACGAGTAAGGTTAAAGGGTGACACAGTGAGCGTGGGGTCTGGCTGTTTAAAATAAGAGGTCAGTGCGAGGCTGCCTGACTGCGGTTTTCAGCTTCAACTTTTCCAGGGTATTTTTTCCCGCCTGAACCTGCTCTTCCTCCTCCAGCATGCCCCCTTTCTGGGGTTGATGTTATTTCCTATATCCAACCGACTGTTCCCAGTTTTACCTCCTTAATTATTTAGATCCCTTCCTGCTACTAGAGTGGTCTTGTTAGGATGCTGATGTGATCATGTCAATGTACTTTATATATATATATATTTTTAAGATTGCATTTATTTATTTTTAGAGAAAGGGGAAAGGAGGGAGGGAGAGAGGGAGAGAAACATCAGTGTGAGAGAGGTACATCCATCAATGGCATCTCACACACCCCGAGCCGGGGACCTGGCCCACATGTGCCCTGACCGGGAATTGAAATGGCAACGTTTTTGTTGATGCGAGGACACCCAACACAACTGAGCCATGCCGGTCAGGGCCATTGTACTCTTTGGAACCCTCTGCAACCCCTTCGAGCCTAGAAGGTGAGACTTAAGATCCCTATTTTAGCTCTGCCCATCTCACTGTGCTCATGGCTCACTGCTGTCCCCCCCAGACCACTTGCAGCACCTTCTCAACCCCAGGGCCTTTGCACACACCCTTCCCTCTGTCACACTCCGGTTTCCCCTAGGAGGGTAACTGCATGGTTCTCAACCTTCTTAGAGTTGAGTAGCCAATGAGGCCAGATGGCAATGCGGTCTCAGGGTTCAGCATGTGGACTTAAACTCATTGCCCCGATGTTAAAATGTGCCACTCCCTTGCCTTCCAACATACCTGGTGGTCTCAATTCTGGAGCTTCTTATGTTCATTTTATACCCCTCACTCCAAATAAAACTCCTGCATCTCCTGGTAGGTGGAGATGGGGACCAACTGCTGGATTAGAGAAGCCGATGAAGCAGCATGGAGCTCTTGAGGACTTCCAATCAACTCTCATGTTTTTAGTCTCCTGCCTCCCTCCCATCTTCAATGACTCCGGGGCCTCTAATTCCTGAATCTTTCTCAGGTTCTAGAGAGCAGCTCATTTTTTATCACTGATATCCCCTTTAGGAGGTCCTTAAGATATAGCTTTCCCAGATTTGCTAACATCCTTGGACTGACCGCATTTTACTTATCTGTAAAATGATAAAAATTTCACATCATTTTCAATTCTGTTTAAGGAGTTGAATGAGCTAATAATTCCTCAGGCGACTGCTAAACCAGGGCCATCTTATGATTGGTCAAGGAACCTGGCACTGCCGAAGTGTTGTGTAAAATTTCCCTTTCTTTTGTAGTTGACTGTGGGCAGAGGGAAATCGCACATGTTGGCTCAAGGATAAACTGGCACATCAGTATATATCAGTTTTTAAGTTAAAGTGAAAGGCTGATTGCATGTATGAAGTATGTATGAATCTTGTTTTTAGAACTTTCCATTTTAGTAGACTCTGATTAATTGACTGACAATGACAGTATACATTGATCGTATGTTGGATAAGAGAGTTAGTGAAAGGAAGCGCCCAGGGATTCATGCTGGGGAAAGCTGAAGGACCTACTTAGACAGACATGAGTGAAGTCACCCTCTGGCTGAGGGAATAGCACATTACCTGTGTCTGCTCCGTGACTTGGTGGGTGATAGTGTTAGGTTCAGGGACAGATGTTCTTGGACCAATTAAAGAGTTCAGAGCCCTTAAAAAAGACCAGGTTTTCATTATGCTTTCCAAGAGTGGGCCATAATTTTTATTTAAGTACACACAAACCACAGAAGTCTGAAATGCATTACAACTCAACGTATGTAACTGTTGTTTGGCGCATGAGAGATCGCCCTGAATTGCTACTTGGGGAGCCATGTGCGGTCACTGCTGGCAACAGCCGGTCACCAGGGCAGTGCTTTCCTGGCAAGCGTGGACAGGATCTTAGGGCTGTGATTATTTTGGAAAGGGGAATGAGTAGATGTGCCCTGAGCCTGACCCTGAGGCCTGCCTCAGGACTCATTTGCACATGCTATGGGGCTTTGATACCCTAAGGCATGCAGTTGCCTTTGGTTAATTGTTATTACAACAGGTAAGAAGAGCTCTGGATGCAATTGCCAACTCTTTTGCTAGAGCCCAAAATGGAAAAAAAATCTTTCAAATAGAAAATGAAGTTTAGTTTGGCATTCTAACAGACCATTAGCCTGAAAATGTATACTTGGCCTTGCTGGTAGGTTTGAGGAAAGGAACAGTAAATATGTAGAGTTTATACAGTCTGCCCAATGAGGCCAGCCTCCTGTCCCACGGGCCCCACAGAGCCCGAGGTCAGGCACAATCTCTGTTTCAGACCCAGCGCTCCTGCCCTGTGTCCTTGCTGTCAGGGGAAAGATGGGTCCAACCCTAGGTTTCATTTACCTGGCATGAACATCTGGCTCTGTTGGATATCACACTTGGTCTTTTCAAATCTCACTGCTTGCCATGGCTATTCCAGATCCACCTCGCTGCCCTCCCACCCCTACATGACTTGGCTTCGCTTCTGTCCCCTACACAGTGTACACAGGGAAGTGCAAAATGAACCCTGCTCTGATCTCCCCTATGCCCGAGTCCCTTCTTGACACTCCTGTGTCCCTGGAGGATTTTGTCTGGCTCACACATATACAGTTTACCCAATTTCCAATGTGGTTAAATATCGCCCCGTGTGGAAAGGAGTGGGCAGACCTTTGGACATTCACATCTGGGTTTGAAAGCAAGCTGATGCCACTGATGGGGTTTGGGTTCCACAGGTTTTCGTGACAAACTTGTCTGGTAAACCACACTCAGGGCCACAAACCCCTGTCCTTTCCACACCGTAACCAAAACTTATCTGCCTCTCAAAGTGACTCAAATAAGGGCTGGCGTCAAAATGAAAACAAAGTCCTTGAGTCTTGAGTTGACTCTGTATGTGAAGGAGGCTGAGGGTGAGCCCAGAGGGCAGGGGGTGAGGTGTTAAGGTCATGTGGGTAGAGTAGATGGGGTTTAACAACTTGAATAATGAAAAAGGAAGAATTCTAAGGAGCCAAAAACGTTCCTCTGAAATTGATTTCTGGGACTTTGCACTAGCTTAGTTCACAGAAGAACTGAAAAGATGGACTGGGGTTGGACACATTGTTAGGCTCAAATATGTAGAGTCTGACCCCTGATTGTGGTAGTCACTTACTTTGAGACTTGACCCCGTGCCTCAGTTTCTTCACTGTGGCACCATGAAAACTAAAAAATTGACCGTCATGATTGCTCACTGGAATTTTTAGGCGCCTGTTTCAAAGTGTGGATTGAAGCATAATTACATGATCACCAAGACCAGAGTTGTATCCTGAGTTCGATGAGCTCTCCGAGATAGCTGGAGGTCAAGTGCTAGAACTTGGCGAGGTGCGGGAGGAAGGGGAGCATTTTTCATGCACCAGGATGAACCGAGCATGGTGAGCAATATCAGAGAAGACACCTTAGGAAGAATCCAAATCTGGGCCAGCAGGCCATCCTCAGGGGCAGAGTGTGCTGTGTGTGCTGCGTCTTTCCAAATGTAACCCCAGAAACCCAGCGAATGTACACCCCCAAGAGTGAACCACAATGCAAGCTGTGGGGTCTGACGAAACTGAGGTGTCACTGTAGGTTCATCGACTGTAACAACTGTATCTCTTTGGTGGGTGATGTTGGAAACGGCGGAGCCTATACATGTGCAAGCAGGGGGTACATGGGAAATCTCTGTGTCTTTCCTCAGTTTTGCTGCAAACTTAAAGCTGCTCTAAAAAAGTAAAATCTTAATGAAAATTTAAAAATATATATATGGTCCCAGCAAGTGAGTACTATGTGTATGTAGATACTGTCTGACCAGTGAAGAATGGGCCACCAGACTCGGATCTGGGCATAGGCCTTTATTAATACTTTTTTTTTTTGCAATTGTCTTATACTGCTGGCTCAAATTGGTTAGAGATTATCTGAGCAATATGTGATGTTGTAAATACATGTTTGATTTTAATAATTTCAAATAACATTTTATATTTAATTCCACCAAATATCATCATCTTTGATTTGGATTGTTACTCCAATTTCCCAAGATCTTTTTAAGACTAAGGCCTGTCTTCTGGTATTTTCCTTCAGCTTTCTGATAAGTGCAAACATGTTTGATATGCTTTCATTGACAAAAAGCATTGAAAAGATAAAGTGAGGAACAATTTCTGCAGAATTCTATTAGCAATTTCTTTCCAGCTTAATATCAATCTCTTTGCATAATTTCAACCAGCCAGCTATTGATCATTCAAGCCAGTATGCCCAATATAGAATCTACCCCTCCTTAAGGGCTAATGGCCATGCTGCCTAGTCCCAACCCTTACCTTCCATTCTGTCTACACCACATCCCTTCTGAGGGGAACTCCTTAACCTAACCTCCTACGTCGGTAGCCTTGCTTTACATCCTGTCATCATTGCCCTTGCTGGTTCATCCTGACCCCAGAACAACAATCCTATGTATCACCTTTGGCCATGTCTGAAAAAGCAATCAGATAAAACTAGGCCAATCATATTCTTTAATTTTGAAATCTGAACTATCAAAAAATGAAAGGAACTTTATAATTTGCAGTAGATCTGTTAAGTAAAAGGATCTCATGAGGTTGAGTTGGGGCTGAGGCGAGCCAAAGCTTGTTTCCCTCTAGGGAGAGTTGATGAGATTCGAAAGCGTCTTTTGTGCCTTAGATGACTCTGAGAACAAGGTGAAGGCTGTGGACTCTCTCCCCACAGAAATATACAAATGAATATATATACTTGTTTATACACACACACACACACACACACACACGTACACACATACATATATGACATTTTGCTTGCAGTTTCAGAATGTTTATAAACTTTCTACATCTTGGGGTAGTTAATCCTAGACAAGAGGTGATAAATCTGGTTGGTACTAAGACCATGAAGAGGATGTACAGAAAGCAACAGGAGTGGAGAGAGACAGAGACCCCCCCAAGACCTACCTCATTTCCTGAAGACTGTAGGTCTGATTCCTGTCCTCCTGACCTTTCTAATAAGCCCCACTCTTACTGAGAAAAGCTGAGTGAGTTTCTGTCCCTGTAACTGAAGGTGCCTGACTTAAATAATCAGGTCATCACCTGCCCAGCCATGCGAGTCATAAACCCTAGAGTTGCATCTTTGTCTCCAGGCACCAATTTCTAAAGGCTTCATGCTTGGTCCATTGCCCTTCTTACTGTGCTCATATTCCAGGGGCAAAACCATCTCTTCTCTAGCACTTATTTGCCTATAACCCAGTGATTTCCACGTTTCTCACCCCCCTTGTTTCCCAAACTGTAGATTAGGTATCCAACCACCTTCTCTCTACCTGGTTGTCCCATAAGTATTACAGATGCAAGGATATTGCATCTTCAAACTGAATTCAGTTTTCATACCACAGAAAAACAAATGGAAAGCAAAATTTAAAAACCAACATGCAAATTTTCCCTTTTCTAAACATGCTTTGTCTTTTTTTTTTTTTTTTGTCAAGAGTATCCATCCTAAGAAGCCTGGGAAGCATCTCTGACACCCGCCTCTCACCTGACCTTGACAGAATCAATCACTGTGTCTTGCTGATTCTGACGAGTTTTCAATCCCGTATGTTTCTTTCCTCCGACCACTACGATCCTTATTCGGTCACCCTCATCCATCACCTGTATGAGGTTTGTTGTAAAATAAAACTAATCCATCTCCCTGTCTCTAGTCTTGACCACTCCAATCTGTCCTTCTAGTTGTAGTCACATGTTCAATCTAAGGCATTTTCACTTAAAGTACTTTGGTGGTTCCACATAACCTATGAGATAAAGTCCACATGACCTGTAATGCAGAGGGATCTCCACAATGTCTCCTGCTTATTGCCTTCTAGTCCCATCTCCTGACCCTCCCTGCCAGTCACATCATGCTCCAGCCAGCTGACCTTTTACACTTCCCACCCAGACCACCCTATTTCCTGTGCCACCTTCTGCTGGGGATGCTCTTCTCAAGCTGGAGGGTTTTCAAAGGCTCCTCTTCAGCTAAATCCCCTGTAGGGGTCTGGAAAACTACTGTACATATACACAGAATTACCGACATTTTCATAAAGAAATCGAGAAGAATTGTATAGCACATACCACATGGTCAAACATCATAAAATTCTATGTAAAGATGTCTAACATATTGACTCTATCTAATGTTTACTCTCTAAGGTCTTCATTGTTCCTCTTTTGAGGATCTCTTCAAGGCTCCTTTCTGCCCCAGTGACATTTACCTCTCCAGCTATGCTCACTTCAGCCTTTGCCTCCTCTTGTATTTCTACACATTCACCCTTGTTTCCTTTCTTTCTTTTTTCTTTTCTTTTAAATGGAGGTGACTATCATTCTCATTTAGGTCTTTCAACTAGTATCCTTCTGTCTAGTACTCCATCGACAGATGCAACATTTTCCTAAGGCTTTGTAACCTAAAATGCAGGTTTGGTTGCCTGTCGCAAGGAGAGCCAAACTTGTGAGACAGGTGTTTGTGCAAAAAGAAAGGGGTTTATTCAGGTGCTCCCACCTGAGAAAATGGTGGACTCCCGTCCCAAAAACTATCTTCCCTTCCTGTTCAAGCCCACCGTTCTTACAGGGATAGGGAGGGGAAGGCTTTTGTTTTCTATCCAATTACCTTGCTAGCTTTGGGTATGCTGGGGTCCTGTCCATTCATCTTTCTAACCTTTGACAGCCTCAGTGTAAGAACCTCCCCCTGAGCCATCTTGGCCAATGAGGGAGACACCCCCACGCTAGTTAACTCTCTGGAGTATCACGGTCAGTGGGGCAGGGGAGCTGCAGAACCCACAGTCAGGAAATTCCCCAGCCCTCAGCCCACCTCCACAAGCTGGATGTGGGGAGCCTGCTGGAGCCCCACCCTGGATCCTGCCTGCCCAGGCCCCCTGTGCCGCCCCACGGACCCACCCCTCTGAAGTGGCCAGTGACTCCTGTGCTCTGACCGACTGCAGTAACAGTTTGGCCTTCCCTGAAAGGAAGGGTGAAGCTGAAATATGTGAATTTTAACTAATATGTAAATTTTAAAATAACACATTCTCCTTCTGGTTACAAAAATAATTTCTGCTCTTGAGGAAACATTAAGTTACAAAGAAATATAAAGAGGGCTATAAGAGCATTGCATTGCTAACTACCACAGATATAACATCTCTCTCTCTCTCTCTCTCTCAATCTGATTTGGCTAGGATCCCCACCAGAAACTAGGAAAAATCTATCCTAGTACTTCTTGGGAGGCCTAACTTGCAAAAATTCTGAAGAAATTCAAATTTTTCTTTTTTTGTTAATAAAAACAAATTGCTGCAACCTGGAAACCCATAGTCATTCACTCTCTTTAAAAATAGTTGTTTTATTTAATATTTGAGTAGGGTGTTCATTCACATGATTCAGAATTCTAGGAAAATAAAAAGAGTGTGATTTTTAAATAGGTCTGCAAATTCTTTGCCCTTCCGCACATTAAAATAGTTAAATTCTTCTTCCCTTGTATATAAACGAGCCTTCATGAGTCAATACTGTGGGTACCCATTGGAGATCTTTATGCGCTTCAAACAATGTATATATTTCCCTTCTTTTTCACATATTGTTTTATACTTTGATTCTTTTTCTAATTTTTTTAAATTTACTTTTTTACCTATCAGTACAGTTTGGAGATTGTTTATTCTTTTTTACAGTTGAATAAAAGACATTTAATGGACATTTATGTAGTTTCCAATCTTTTGCTTTTACAATGTTGCCACAAATAATCTTGTATATACACTGCTTTGCATATATGTGGGGGGGTGTGACTGTAGGATAAAGGCCTTGAAATAGAATTGCTGGGTCAAAGGGCAGGTACATTTCTAATTTTAATAAATATTGCCACGTTGACCTCCATAGCCCTCCAATTTATCCCTCCTCAAGTGATAAATGTGTTTCCTTTACTTCAGGCCTCACCAACCCAGTCTGTTATCGGGCTTTTGGATCTTTGCCAATGTAAATGGTAAGAAAATAGTGTCTCTGCGCAGTTTTTGTATTTTTTTATTAACCAATTTTGAACATATGAGTATTTCATATTTTTAAGAGCCTTTTTATATTTACTTTTCTATGAATTGTTTATATCTTTTGTCCATTTTTTAAAGTGGCCGTTGGTCTTTTAAACAATTAATTTGAACATGCACATTAGGGAAGTTAAGTAAGTCTTTGTTTGTGATGGAAGAAGTAAATTTTTTCCTGATTTTGTTGTTTGTCATTTTGACTTTGTTTGTAATATTTCTTTCATGAAGAACTTTTATTTTAATATTCTATGATAGAATTGTCTTTTCTTTGACAGCTTCTGGCTCTTACATGAGTTGGATAAATCTTTTCCGTTCTAAAGTTACTAAATAATTCCCTTATGCTTTCTTTTACTTCTTTGGGGTTTTAATTTTTTACATTTGGAATTTATCCAGGTATAAGGTTTGGATCCAAATTTATTTTTTTAAGGTGGCTTCTGTGTTGATCCAATACTACCAATCAAAAAATCTACTTTCTCCTGCTCATTTAAAATGTCACTTATAGATTAAAAAAAAATTTCTAGGCCCTCTATTTTGTTTCATTGTCTATTCTGAGGAAATATCACACGTGTTTGTTTTAGAATATGTTTTAATATCTGGTATAAATATTTGCCATTCCTTACTCTTTTTATTCATAGTTTTCCAGGTACATCTTATTTGTCCATTTGGAAATTGGAATCATTGTGTCTGCATTTTTACAGTGCGTATCCGAAGTAAACGTCTGCAACACCTTTAAAGCTTTGTTGATGGAGGCACTTTCCTTCAAGACTCTTACCTTTTTCAGTCTCAGTCTTGAGTGGTTCTCACTTTTCAGTCAGAGGCAGTTCTAAGGGACAGAACTTCCACTATCTTCTGAAAATAAAATTATTACCAAGACAAGTCAAAGAAACCATGCATTTAGCGTACTCAGTCTTTAGCGCATGTCTGGAGAGCTTAAATCCATCACTAGTAGTGGGCAGATCTTAGAAAAGTATCGGTAATGCCCTCTATCTGCCAGGGCAGTCAGAGCATATGCTCAGAGCCTCCACTTACACACTCTCCAGTGATTTTTTCCTTTAATATGCAAGGGTTTCCATACTCATTTATTCATCAGCTATTTGAGGGAACCCATTATGTGCCAGGCATTGTTCTAGATAAAAGTAATGCATTATTGTACAAAAAAGATTTTTTTAAATCTCTGCTCTTGTGGATTTTGTTTTCTAGAAAGCTGATGGGAATCGTGAGACCCAAGATGGCGAAAGAGTAAGTGGAATCTACTCTAACCTCATCCCAGGATCAATCTAGAATTACAAATAAATTGTAGAGATATCATCCTGAATAACCAACTGAACCCTAGCTGGAGAGAAGCCTTATATAACCACAGCCAGAAGAATCCACTTCACCACAATGTGACTGGTAGAGAGTGCGGAGGAGTCATGAGAGGGCTGCCTGGGCTCCTATGGGTGGCAGTTGAAGTTCCAGAGGGGTATTTCAGGGGCTGGGGGATTACCCCTGAGAAGTATGGGCTCTAAACCCCCAGCTGGGCTTCCCAGTCTACGGCACCAGAACTGGAAAAGGAACCCAGATGACATCCAGCTGTGAAAAGCAGCAGGGCTTCTGTCCACCAGGGAGAGACAGCTGCAGACACAGAGAGCCTCTTAAAGGGCCAAGGCACAAAATTTTGTTTGCAACTATTTACCCTGGGTTCTGGCAGAGGAAGGGCAGAGTGGACTAGAGATGCATGAGGAGAGTCCAGGGCTAGTGGCTTTGGGGAGAGAACTGAAGGAACAGTTGCAAGGATCCCTGTGCTGAATCATTCCCCATACTGCAGAAGCCATCTTTCTCACACAGAGGACACCTCTCCAAGAGGCATTAGTCTAGGGGGAAGCAGTAGCCCCACCCGCACGAATCACTTCTGCCCAGCCCTGTAGAGCTTAAGCCTGGCTGCTGATTACAGCTTGAAGCTATATCACTGATTAAGTTTAACAACTTAAGACAGATCTCTGGGGGCTCTGAGACTTTAGCTGACCCTCCCCCGGCCCCAGTGCTGGTAAAAGCCAGCCTTGGTGCACAGCCTGGTTCTTTCTGCACACAAACAGGCCCTGAAGGGAGAGCCACATGCTGTGGATCACTGATAGCTCCAAACAGGTTGCCAAGGTCCAGTCACAAGCAGCGTGTGACAGAGGTTTGCATCACCATCTTCACAGCTCTACCTAGTACATAGAAACAAATACAAAGCAGCAGCCAAAATGGGAAGACAAAGAAACAGACCCCAAATGAAAGAACAAGAGAATTCTTCAGAAAGAGAACTGGATGAAATGGAGGGGAGCAATTTATCAGAGGGTTTAGAGTAATGATTATAAGGATACTCAACAGCATGAAAAAAGATATAGAAACGATAAAAAAGGATGTTAGAAATAAATAATAAAATATCTGAAAGAAATAATACACTGGAAGGAATAAACAGCAGGTTAAATGAAGCAGAGGATCAAATCAGTGCTTTGGAAGACAAAGTAGAAAAAAACACCCAAGCAGAGCAACAAAAGAAAAAGGAATTTAAAAAATGAGGAGAGCTTGAGAAACATTTTGGACAACATGGAGCGTAACAACCTCTGCATCATGGGAATACCAGAAGGAGAAGAGAGCAAACAAGGGATTGAAAACCTATTTGAAGAAATAATGACCGAAAACTTCCCTAATCTGGTGAAGGAAAGAGGCACACAAGTCCAGGAAACTCAGAGAGTCCCAAACAAGTTGGACCCAAAGAGGCATACATATAATTAAAATGGAACAGCTTAATGACAAGGAGAGAATCCTAAAGCCACAAGAGGAAAAGCAGGTAGTTGCATACAAGGGGGCATCAATTAGACTGTTATCTCATTTTTCAACAGAATCATTTCAGGACAGAAAGGAGTGGCGTGAAATATTCAAGGTGATGAAAAGTCAGGACCTACAACTAAGGCTTCTTTACCTAGCAAGGTTATCATTTACAATCAAAGGAGAAATAAGGAGCTTCCCAGACAAGAAAAAGCTAAAGGAGTTTGTTGACACCAAACCAGTACAGCAACAAATGTTAAAGGGCTTGTTTTAAGAAGAAGAAGAAGAAAAAGAGAAATTAAGAAAAAAAAACCCCAGAGGAAAATGGTCTAACCATAAAATGGTACTACATATGTATCTATCAATAATCACCATAAAGGTAAATGGTTTATGCGTCCTAACCAAAAGACTTAGGGTAGCTGAACGGATAAGAAAACAAGACCCTAATATATGCTGCCTTCAAGAGACACACCTCAGATTGAAAGAAACACATGGACTAAAAGTAAAGGGATGGAAAAAGATATCCTGTATAAATGGAAAGGAAAAAAGAGCTGGGGTAACAATACTTATATCTGACAAAATAAGCTTTAAAACAAAAGCTATCATAAGAGACAAAGAAGAACACTACATAATGATAAAGGGAACAATCCAAAAAGAGGATATAGCCCTAGTAAACATTTACACACCCAACACAGGAGCAGCTAAATATGTAAAGCAAATCTTGATGGACATAAATATAGAGATCCACAGAAATACAGTCAGAGTTGGGGATTTTAACACCCCACTGACTTCAATGGATAGATCTTCCAGACAGAAAATGAATAAGGAAACAGTGGCCTTAAACAACACCCTAGATCAAATGGATTTAATTGATATCTTCAGAGAATTTCACCCCAAAGCAACAGAACATATATACTTTTCAAGTGCATGTGGATGTTTTCTAGAATAGACCAGATGTTAGGACACAAAACAGGTCTCAATAAATGTAAGAAGATTGAAATCATATCAGGCATCTTCTGTGACCACAATGCTGTGAAACTAGAAATCAATCACAAGAAGGGCACTGAAAAACACGCAAAGACATGGAAGCTAAATAACAGGTTATTAAACAATGAATGGGTCAACAATGAGATTTAAGAATAAATCAAAAATTACCTTGAAAGAAATGAAAATGAGGACCCAATAATCCAAAATCTGTGGGACACTGGGAAAGCAATCCTAAGAGGGAAATTCATAGCATTCCAGACCAAAACAAGAAAAAGCTCAAATAAACTATCTAAATTTATACTTAAAGCATATTGGAAAAGAACAAAAAGCCCAAAGTGAGTAGAAGGGAGGAAATAATAAAGATCAGAGCAGAAATAAAAAAAATAGAGTTTAAAAAAAGAAGATACAAAAGGTCAATGAATCCAACAGCTGGTTCTTTGAAAAGATAAAAAAGATTGACAAACCAGACTCATCAAGAAAAAAAAAGAAAGAACTCAAATAAATAAAATCAGAAATGAAAGAGGAGAAATAACTGACACCAAAGAAAAACAAAGGACTGTAAGAAAATATTCTGAATAACTATCTTCCAACAAACTAGACTACCTGGAAGAAATGGATAAATTTCTAGAAACATACAATCTTCCAAAACTAACTCAGGAAGAATCAGAGAATCTGAATAGACAGTTTACACCTAGTGAAATTGAAGCAGTAATTAAAAAACTCCCAACAAACAAAAGCCCTGGACCAGATGGCTTCGCAGGTGAATTTTACCAAACATTCTGAGAACTAACACCTCTCCTCAAACTATTTCAAAAAATTCAATAGGAGGGAAGCCTTTCAAACTCATTTTATGAGGCCAGCATTGACCTAATTCCAAAATCAGATAAAGACACTACAAAAAAAGAAAATTATAGACCAATATCCCTGATGAACATAGATGCTAAAATCCTCAATAAAAACATTAGCAAACCAAATACAGCAATGCATGAAAAAGATTTTACACCATGATCAAGTGGAATTTATTCTGGGATTGCAAGGTTGGTATAACATTCGCAAATCAAAGAATGTGATTCACCACATAACAAAGTGAAGCATAAAAACCACATTATAATATCAATAGATGAAGAAGAAGCATTAGATAAAACCCAGCATGCATGTATGATAAAAACTCCCAGCAAAGTGGGAATAGAGGAAACATACCTAACATAATAAAGGCCATATATGACAAACCCACTACCAGTATCATACTCAACAGGCACAAGCTACAAGTGTTCCCCTTAAGGTTGAAAACAAGATAAGGATGTCTGCTTTCACGTCTTTTATTCAACATGGTACTAGAAGTCCTAGCCACAGCAATCAGGCAAGAAGAAGAAATAAAAGGCATCCAAACTGGAAAGGAAGAAGTAAAACTTTCTTTATTTGCAGATGACATGATACTGTACATAGAGAACCCCAAAGATTCCACCAAGAAACTACTAAAACTGATAAATGAACTCAGCAAATTAGCAAGATACACAATTAATATCCAGAAATCAGTTACAGTTTTATATGCCAATAATGAACTAAGAGAAAGGGAAATTAAGAAAACAGCCCCATTCACAATTGCTTCAAAAAGAATAAAATACCTAGGAATAAACCTAATCAAGGATGTAAAAGACCTGTTCTCAGAAAATTATCAGACACTAAAGAAAGAAATTGAAGAAAATATAAATAAGTGGAAGCACATACCGTGTTCATGGATAGAAAGAATTAATATTGTCAAAATGTCCATACTCCCCAAAGCAACCTACAGATTCAGTGTAATTTCTACCAGGTTTCCGATGATATATTTTACAGAACTAGAAAAAATATTTCAAAAATTTGTATAGAACTGCAAAAGGCTCCGCATAGCAACAGCAATCCTGAGAAAGAAGAACAAAGTTGGAGGAATCACACTACCTAATATGAAACTGTACTATAAGGCCATAGTAATCAAAACAGCATGGTACTGGCATAAAGCAGACACATAGATCAATGGAACAGAATAGAGAGCCCAGAAATAAACTCACACCTTTATAGTCAATTAATAGTCAACAGAGGAAACAAGCACATACAATGGGCTAAAGATAGTTTATTCAGTAAATGGTGTTGGGAAAATTGGACAGTTATGTGCAGAGAAATGAAACTAGATCACCTTCTTACAATACACACAAGGATAAATTCAAAATGGATCAAAGACTTAAATGTTAGACCCGAAGCCATAAAAATCCTAGAAGGAAAACATGAACAGCAAAATCTCAGACATTGCCTGTAGAAATTTTTTATCAGATAATTCTCCCCAGGCAAGGGAAATGAAAGAAAATTAAACAAATGGGACTACATCAAACTAAAGAGCTTTTGCACAGCAAAGGAAATCATCAACAAAATAAAAAGACAACCCACAGAATGGGAGAACATATTCACTGATATATCCGATACAGGGTTAATGTGCAAAATTTATAAAGTACATACAAAACTCAACACCAAAAACAACAACAACAACAACAACCCAATTAAAAAACAGGCAAAGGACCTGAATAAACACTTCTCCAAAGAGGACATACAGATGGCCAATAGACATGAAAAGATGCTCAGTGTCACTAATCATCAGAGAAATGCAAATTAAAACCACAATGAGATACTATCTCACACCTGTCATAATGACTATCATCAATAAACCAACAAACAAGTGCTGGTGAGGATGTGGAGACAGCGGAACTCTTTTGCACTGTTGGTGGGAATGCAAATTGGTGAAGCCACTGTGGAAAACAGTATGGAGATAACTCA
Source organism: Mormoops blainvillei (assembly GCA_004026545.1). Lineage (NCBI taxonomy): Eukaryota > Metazoa > Chordata > Mammalia > Chiroptera > Mormoopidae > Mormoops > Mormoops blainvillei. The sequence continues at coordinate 15,922 of PVJD01005070.1, forward strand.
AAAAATTAAAAATGAATCTGCCTTTAGACCCAGTGATCCCACTTCTGGGAATATATCTGAAGGAACCCAAAACAATAATTCGAAGGAATATAAGCACCCCTATGTTCGTTGCAGCATTATTTACAATTGCCAAGATATGGAAGCAGCCCAAGCATCCATCAGTAGATGAGTGGATAAAACAACTATGGAATATTTACACAGTGGAATATTACTTGGCTGTAAAAAAGAAGAAAATTGTACCTCTTGCAAAAGTATGAATGGACCTGGAGAACATTATGCTAAGTGAAGTAAGCCAGTCAGAAAAAGACAAATATGATATGATTTCACTTATATAAGGAATCTAATGAATGAACTGAACTAACAAGCAAAATAGAGACAGGCTCATAGATATAGAGCAGGGTGACAGCTAAGGTTGGGGGGAGGTTAGGGGGCGTAGGGACTGAGCAAAAAAGAAAAAGGACTCGTGGACATGGACAACAGTGTGCTGATTCCTGGGGGGAGGAGTGGGTTATAAGGGGACTAAATGATAATGGAAAAAAATACAATAAAAAAATTTTTTAAAATAGAAAACTGATGGTCTCTCTCTCCCTCTCTTTCTCTCCCTGCCTCTCTCTTTCTCCCTCTTTAAAACTTCTCTTTTTTAAAACTTCTCCAGTACCAAGTTCAACTCTAGAGCTCCTGACCAATGTTATAGACACCTGTTGTTCTTGGTTACTCACTTCCTGATCTCTTTTTTTGAAGCATCCTTTCTTCCTTCCTTTCTTTCCTTCTTTCTTCCTTTCTTTCCTTTTTTCCTTCTTTCTTTCCTTCTTTCTTTCCTTCTTTCTTTCTTTCTTTCTTTCTTTCTTTCTTTCTTTCTTTCTTTCTTTCTTTCTTTCTTTCTTTCTTTCTTCCTGTCTTTCTTCCTTTCTTTCTCTCTCTTTCTCTCTTTCTTTCTCTCTCTCTTTCTCTTTCTTTCTTATCCTCACCTGAGGATACATCTACTGATTTCAGAGAGAGGAAAGGGGAGAGAGAGAAACATTGATGTGAGAGAGACACACTGATCGGCTGCTTCCCACACACACCCTTGCTGGGCATCGAGCCATGATGTCTTCTTGGTGCACAGACAATGCTACAACCAACTTAGCAACAGGGCCAGAGCAGTACTCTAGCTTTCCTTTGGGGGAACCATCCTTCCCACTTCTGGTTCTGCAGGAGCCAACAACAGCACTTCAAATACCTGCACTTTGTGATTGGTTCTGGGATATGTAGCATATTAAATCAAAAGAATGAGAGCCCAGTACTGCTTTTGAAAAAACTGAGGAATGGGAGTTGTTTACTTTGGGTTTGCTAATAGGAGGTAAACTGTACTTTCTGTGGCTATCTTAATTATTCTTCAAGTGTGGAAAGCTTTTAAACAATGAGAACACAGAAGAAAGCAAGAGAAAAACATGTTACTGACATTGTTTGAGTTCCTTGATCAACCCACATTTAAAACTAGATCTACCCTTAAACTTTTTAGTTCATTAGTCACCAATTCTCAGTGAGCCCATGAGATCACATTTCTTTTCTATTCTTAGACTTCAACTTCATTACTGATACTCTGAGAACTTGCGAATGAACTGTGAAGCGGTAAACATCGCTTTAAACCTTTTTCTCCATTGTTCTTTCCTGAGGCGGATTAGCTACCTTACATTAGAATGAATGTTGGTTCATTCTCTGCTTTTCTGCTGGCACCAAAACTGAGCCAGGATTGGGAAAGAACTGCCTGGAAGGACTCTGCCTGAGTGTGGGTGCTTCCAGGGCTAAGTTGGGCAAAAGGCCTTTACAAAAGGATCTTTCTGGGTTACCATGATGAAGGAAGAGCACAAAACAGTAGCCAAGAAACCACACCATGGCTGGGAGCTGGAAGTTAGCTAATCAACTAAAAGTTGAAAGTATAAAATCCAGCCAGAGGGAGAAATGAAGAACAGGTGTGGCAGAAAACAAGGCATTCAAGGCCTGAAGTAAGGCGTTAGCAAGTGGAATGGATAGGTCTTAGGAGTTAGGTCCGTGAATTCCGACCACCCAGTAGGTGTTCTGTGGTGGAGGGAATGTGTGAAAGGGGTTAGCTGGGTTGGGCCCTGACATAGTGCACATTTGAGTTTTCCTTTATTCCATACTTGAATATCATTTAAAATTGTCTTGAACATAATCAAGTCTTGCGAAGCATGTGAGTCCTGTATTTACAAGATAAACTCTGGATTTTCTCAAGAGTCTATCATTTTAGTATAGCACACGATGGTTCAGAAGACTAAAGGGAGCTCTTGAAAGAGTCCGATATTACTCAACCAGAAAATTCTTTCCAGGAGGGTAGTTGGAATCCTGTTGGGGTGTTTTTTGGTTGTCACTATAACTGGGGGTTGTTAACTGGTATTTGGTGGGCAGCGAGAAGACCTGAACTGTTGGCCTACAAAACAAAATACTGTCTCTCCCAAAATGAAAACAGTACTGACCCCCAAATGAAAACCTCTGAAGGTGCTCTAGGCAATTAACCTGTACTGTCTATCTCCTAAAGCCTCCTTTACTTTCGAAGTCATATATTTCGATGGAAGAAGGCCTACAAACACTACCTGTTCCCCAAACTCAAGTTTGCTTCTCATGTGAATGTCATCTATTTACACTTGATTCAGATCAGTTGGGTAGCTCTCAGGGAGTCTGGGGAATCCTGAAAATGTGCCCATAATGTTTTCTTTACTTCCTAATGGCAATGCCAAGTATGCCCTCAGCTGCCTGCAGACCAGACCCTCAGAGTGGAAATGCCAGCCACCACAAAGAGTGTCTTCCTTCCAGGGACAACACAAAGCTCATGGATTAAAAATTCTTTATGCTGCCTGCTTTTGAAGCTCCAAATTCACCTTCTGTGGAAAGAGGCTGTTTCTGATACAATAGTGGATTAAACCTTTTCCATCTCTTTGTTTAGTTGTTCATTTCTTCAGTAACATGGTTGGAGTAAGTACTGCGTTTCAGTCGCTGTGCTAGGGGCTGGGCGTGTTTCTTCCTTGTGTCATGTATTTTATTCACTAGTTTCTTGATATTCTTTTTGATTCTATCACCTTAGCATTATTTTTCCTCCTGATGTTTTCTGTAATCATTATTCTTAGTCAGCAGAGGTGTTTTCTTTACTCGCTCTTTCTGTGGTCTACCCTAAGTCACTTCACGTAAGATGCCACTCCAGGAGTTCACACTTCATTTTTTTATGTAAGATGTAACCTACCTTTATCCTTTGAGGAATTCTCCGCAATGCCTGCCTACTCTTTTGCCTTCTAGCCTTGCTCAAATTCCCTTTTTGTTCCCTTGTTCAGAATCCTTCTGATTGCCCCAGCCATTCCGTGTGACGGCCTCTACTGCCACACGCACCCCAGGGACAGCCTGTGCTGCTCGGTGCCCTGAAGGAGTTCCCGGGTGGAAGGCCCTCCAGTTGCCTCCTTGGTGCTAGGAGGTATTCCAGCTCTGAAGACACTTCCCACCACCAACTCTCTTGGTTGGCTTTGCAAATACTGACTGCAGTAGTATAGAGATGTCATGGGCCTCACTCATCTCGTGCCCTTCAAGGTTGGCTTTTAACGCTCTATATATGTGACCCGTCATCTATGGCAATCTCACATGCCCCTGACATTGCCATGCCATGGCTGGAAGCCATGTCTTGGCATTCCAGAATATTTCATGACTCCAATGACCCAGTACATGTGAGAATGTCTAATTCCAGCATTATGACGAAAGATGAAAGAGCATAATTTCCTAAAATATGAGTTTGTAAGACATAAAACCTCTAACACAAGCAGTATGATCTCAAAATGGACAAAGCAGAGAGCATGAGAAGGCTTTTTGGAACCACAGAGTTTGCTGTAGTTTTTTTAAGATCTGAAATAATAACTTTAAAGGAAAATAAAAATTGCCACACTAGGGGGAAAACTCTATGTATATAGCAGTTTTAAAATATGCATTTGTTCACACACACAAGTACGAAACCTCTTGGGTTCTCCTTCCTACAATTGCTTTCTATTTTACGCTAACACAACAGCTGTAAATGGCTTTGGTAAATCACACTAGTACATTTCCATTAACATTAGCAAAATTTATGTCAACTGCACTGACAACAACTGTCAGCCTTGAAAGACCCTAATCTTCTCCTGCACAGAGAACACACATCTGTGTCACACCCGTAGTTTCTCATACATCCTGGTAGCATTTGTCTGTCTCGTTTCCATTTTGTTCTTCTCTGGACTCGGAAGGCTCCTTGCTCATCAATCAGCTTTAGTGTCAGTGAGGTGTATTCTGACTCAATACAGGCTTCCCCTATTATTCCCTCCTCTGGCACGACTGCCTTTTTATAGCAGTGAATGAGGTTTTCCTCACAGAGCAGCTACATTCATGTGTTGTAAAGGCAGAAGATAAATTGGTTTTCAAACTGCACCATACTGCATACCTTCAGGGTAGTGTCCATTATTTCATAAACAGAATTTTTTTTATTGAAACATATACCAGGGCTTATGATTCCCACCCACCAGGAATCATTACCTCTGGTTTACAGTTTTTCTGGGAAGTCATGTCATATGGACTGACCTCACGCTCACGGTCTCTTCTGTAGACAGACTAAGCCACCTCTACATTTGATCCAGCTGGGAACTCAACTAAGACTTCCTTCACTATTTGTAGTAAAGGCCCAGGGCTTTCTATTTCCAATATATCATGGACTGATGCATTTATAAAACACAAGATCAGGTGCTTGAATGCTGTGGTGATGTCAAATCGCACATAAATGTTTCTAAGTGCTTGTTTTCACTTTCTGTACTTATTGCAGATGGGTGACAGTTCACGGACTGTCCAGACCTGTGGACCACGCTGTGGGAAGCAGTCAGTCTTGGCCTGCTGGTCACACTATTCTAAGACTCATCCTGCAAAAACTACCATGTGATGCAGGATGTGTTCTCTCTCCTCTGTTTCATAGAGTGGGAGAATTTTAGACCTATGTGGAGGGAAATCATTTAAAGCACTTTTAAAGGAACAGGTGCTGAAAGCATCTGTCTGTGTTGGAGCCTCAAGTCACTGCAATCAAAGCATGATGGATGTACAGTGTTCGGATGGGAAAGAAAACAAATTCTGTAGAAGAGCAGAATTGGGAAGGGGAATCATAACCAAAATACAAATGAGTTTGGGGGGCAAAAAAGGAAAAAAATCATATTTTTGAATCCTCACCTGAGGATGTGTTTATTGATGAGAGATAGAGAGAGAGAGAGAAAGAGAGAAAGAAACATTGATGTGAAAGAGAAACATCTATCAGTTGTCTCCTGTACACACCCCGACCAGGGACGACACCCACAATGCTCCAACTAACTGAGTCACCTGACCAGGGTGATAAAAAATCATTTAAAAATATTTGTTAATTCATTCATTTGTTTGTCAGCAAATATGTAAGTACCTACTCTGATAGTCTGGGTCCTGGGCATACGACAACAAACAGAACAGGTAAGAGGGCTGCCCTCATGGAGCTTGCACAGAAAGCCCAATGGCTGTGTACCAGAAGGTCACAAAAGGGAGGGACGAGGATTTTAAAGGCCTGAATTTTCTTCAGAAAAATCTTCTATGTGGCTATCTGACAAAATGAAAGAACTCACTCACTTAAAAAAAAAAAGAAAATATTGATTGATAATGGAGATCAGGAAAGTGCATAAACTAATCCTATTAGTTACAAATCTGTGTTTATTAGGAAAAAAGAACTTAAGGAGACTCATCACTTCAATAAAAGTTTACACATGAAAAGAAGGAGTTCAATGACAGAACCAGAGAAACTACTTAATAACCAGGTAACAAAAGGTGGTCTGGGATCGAAGGGAAGTAAAGACAGGCTTGATGAGGTCTTCTTTAAGTTTCCATGTTGGAGAAATTCACAATTCCAAATTATCTTTTGAAGCTAATTGGTCAGATGTATTTGAAAAAATAAATAGTTACAAGATCGTAAGTGGTTCTAGAATAAAATAGCTGGGTATAAAAAGAAACCCTTGGGCTTCCAAGTTACCGAACCAAGAGTTTCGATGTAACCAAAGTACAAAATTATGAAAGTTTTGGGCACATGTGCCATATGCAGGAATACATAGCCTCTGAGCACTGACTGATTAGCAGAGAAGGGAAGAAGGTCAAAGGACTCTCATTCATAATCCATAAAAAAATCTCCAAATTATGCCCCCGAAATGCAATGGGACAGTCTCCTCTTTCATAGCTGGCAAGATAGTGGGGAAAATAACAAAGGGAGAAACAGAACACTTGAGGAAGCACTGACTAAGGGAGAAGGATGTTAAAATTCATTAGGGTTTAAAGTTCTAACCATCTTCAAGAGTCAAAGAGGGATCTTCTCGCTGATGAACACACTTACCCTGCATGTTCTGTTTTTGAGTTTGGGTGGTGAGCTCTTTGTTATACCTAGATCTCAGAGGTAAGCTGGAATGTAAATTCCATGAGAGCAGAATTTTTTAATGACTTGTTGCTCAAGGCTATATCTCCAGCGCCTGGAGCAGAGCCTGGCATGCACTAGGTACTCAATATTTATTTGTTGAATGAATTAAAGGGGACTAGGGAGCATCAAGACATACTTTAGCCCGGAAAGAGAGAGTCCAGCAGAGTCAGTAAGAACAAGAGAGAGATGCTTGCCCAGGGAGGACAAGTAGGGTAGCAAGCAGGAGAAAGGTGCCATGATGCGTGTTGGCAGGACTCAGAGTCCAGGAGGGTAAAGAGTGGGTGAGGACTTCAGCCCTCTGACATTCGCACACACACGTTTAGCCTTAGGTCATTGGATCATGTCTGTAGGTTTGGGCAGTTTGGGGCTTGCAGGGGTGAACCTCCTTGGAGAAGGTTGTATATTTGCCAGTGAGGTCTGTCTCTGCAGGCAGGGCCAACAATGTTTGCCTTGTCTGATACCCAGAGCGCTAGTAATCCTTACGGAGGCAGAGCTAAAATATAACACCAAAATAAAACATGAAAATATGACCACAAAACCAAACCAAACCACAGATGAAGCCAGTTTATCAAAATGTATTATTTAGGAAATGCAAGGGGTGCCAGTTATATCTGAGGAAGGGCCATGAGGTGGCAACTTTATGTTTCCTATTACGCATCCCAAGATGATACCCTAAGAGAAATAATACTGGTTTGGGTAGACCACTAAAACGACCTAAGTTATAGATGAGTAGTTTTTCCAAACTGCATATGTAAACCCTTGGAGAGAAAAAAACATAGGACAGGATGAATAAAGTGATAGTAATGCCAACCAGTTAGTCAACAATAAAAGAGAAGCCTGCTGCGGGTGGAGCCATGTCCTGAATCTATGAAAACTGAACAGTGATTTATTGCTTGCCTTCTATGCCTTATTTACATTGCTTCATTTTACTCTCACAATAATCTTAACAGTAGATACTATTATATTCTTATCAGACATGAGAAAACCAGCTATAAAGTGACACAGCTGGGATTAAAATCCAGGCTTGCCTCACATGAAATCCACTGCTTTTCCCACCCGACTACACTGTCATCTCTAATCACACAGTCGAAAGCCAATGCCAGGGAGAGAGTCCTGGAACCAATAAGAGAGAAGCAACTCATCATGTACAAGGATCTTCGATAAGATTTATAACTGCATTCTCATTAGAAACCATGAAAGCCAGAGGCAGTGGGATGACATGTACGGGGTGCTGAGAAAAAAATGTGCCGAATTTAGAAATCTACCTATTTTGTAAAATAATAAATTAAGACATTCCCAACTAAACAAAACGTGAAAGAGTTTGTTTCTACTAGGTGTGCCCCACAATAAGTGCCAGAGAGAGATCTTCAGGCTGAAATGAAAGGATACTAGACAGTTATTTAAATCCACATGAAGAAATAAGAACACCAGTAAAAATAGTAAAATGAGTAATTATAAAAGAAGACAGTATTAATGTAGTTTTTGTTTGCAACTCCTTTTTTTTCTAATCTGATTTAGATGACAACTATATAAAGTAATAAATATAAGTTGATAGGGATACAATGTGCGAAGATGCAATATATGACAATAACAGCATAAAGTGAGGGTACAGAGTGGTATAGGAGCAAAGTTTTAGTGAACTGTTCGAATTAAGGTGGTATCAATCTGAGCAACATTGTTATAAAGGAAGATGTTATTTGTAACCACCTAGCAACCACTACAAAATACGATCAGGCACCAATTAACAATGAGGATACAACTGAGAAGTATATCATCAGATGATTTTGTTACTGTGAGAACGTCATTGTGTACTTATACACACTTTGATGCTGTAGTCTATTCTTGTAGTTGTATGTGCTATACTTTTATACGACTGGCAGTGTCGTAGGTTTGTTTACACCAGCGTCACCACAAACAGGTGACCGATGCACTGGTACTATGATATTACAATGGCTACACCACCAATAGGCGATGGAAAATTTTCAGCCCCATTATAATTTTTATAGCACCACTTTCATATATGTGGACCGCTGTTGACTGAAACATGATGTGGCGTGTAAGCACACTGAGTATTTAGGCCCTCTGGCCGCAGCTGGAGAATGAATTGCCAAGAGGCGTTATGCAGAGACCAGGCGAAGGGCAATCTGAACAGCCCCGGTGCGGGCCAGGGCCGCGAGCGCATCCACCTCCGCCGTTTGGCACAGCAAGGCACCGTGCACGGGGCCCACGGCACATTTCAGTGGCCTGCAAAAATGTTTAAATTTGGCCTACCTTAAAATCCGAATCTTAAAATAAAATAATGATGGTAAACATATAATCAATCAAACCTGGATTATATTTGTCTTTATACCAACAATGTCATACAACATACTTTTAAATATATATATATATATATATATATATATATATATATATATATATATATATATTTTAATGGCAGAAGGAGCCCATGAAGCCAAAAGTGTTCCGAGCCCATTGAAGTCATCATGTGGCTCTGGCCGCGAGAGCAGAGGTACCGTGGCTTGGGGGACTTCAAGAGATGTTTAGAAGATACAAACTGAGAAGGCTGGTGACTGGCTATGGTGGTTGGATATGGGGACCACATAGCTAGGTGAATGGTGGTGTTGACTGCTGAGAGGGGAAGAAGTGAGAGAAGGCTGCATTTTGGGTGAATGATGTTGAGTTCCGGTTTAATCCAAGAGGTCCATGGGACCTGTAGAATACAAACAGACAGCCTTTCTGTAAACCACGCTGTGCTCATATAAACAAACCTAGGACACTGCCAGGAGCATAAAAGTATAGCACATACAATTACGAGATTAGGCTACACCATCCAGTTAGACTAACAAAATTTCGATTCTTTGGTTTCCGCAACTGGAACAAAAAAAGTATTTTACCCAATGAAAGCTTCTTTGAAATGGCATTCATGTGCTGAAATTTTACCTATCTTATTTTTATTATTGTAATTTGGGGCCTGGGAACTGTTTGGAGAGATTTGAAGAAGTGTCATTCTTTTGCTGAAATGTGTAAACTTGCTCAGTACTGATTACATTTTGCAAGATGCAGAAAACTCATGTTGATTTAAAAACTAAAATAAAAAAAAAGATAAACAGAAACAGTTGTCCACCCAGGCCCTCTTTGCACATCGAGGCAGATAATAAATACCATGAATGCTGAAGCATAAACAACAAATGACACTAAACAAGCCAGGCAATGTACGTCTCCATCGGAAACACGTGAGCAAATGAAACTCAACAGCTGCCAAATGTACTAGTTGATCAGACTAGAAGGACGTGAACGTCTTTTTGAAGCTCTCCAAAAGAATTTACAACTGAAGTGTTAAAAAAAATAGGGAGATAATATGCCTTTGATGGTGACCTCAGAAACATCTTAAATATCTGTTTACATCTTCAGTTCAGGTTTCACAAAAACCTTTGTTTCTTCAGTTACATCTGATAATATGAAGCATTTTGTACCTTAGAGAGAACTTGAGGGATTTTGCTCATATAAAAATGTTCCTATTAAAAGAGATGACATCCAATTTAGTCTTTTTGCAATAAATTAAAACCTGACCCAACACATAATAAAAGAGCAGTTGAACTAGATCAGATGATCTACCGCTGAGAAATGCACGTCATCATTTTGATAATTTCTTCTTCCCGAAACACCAGCAAAAATGGGTGTTTTGTAAAATTAACTCTATGCTAAGAGCCTTTTATCTTTCGACTTCTTCCTAACAATTACTCATTTTCAGGATCATAAAACTATACACAATGCGGTCTTACCATGGCTTTTCTTCCTCTTGACTCTGATGCCTGGGGTAACGGTCAGGCCAAAAACAATTAAGCAGAATGTAGGTCGGTTCACCAGGTGATAAATTTACCCATCCCTTTGGGTCTTCACTCTGAAGTTTCTGAGGCAGGTGCTATTTTAAGCAGAGATGAAAGAAAAGAATCTTCAAAGAATGTGACTGCACAGTGCATAATGCTTACAGAGCACGTGACAGAAAGGTGGACAGGAAGGGGTACTCAGCTTCAAGGGAAGCCCATTGCCCTAGAAGCGGCCAGGAAACTGAGAGGCTACATCTGGCAACACGTTTCTTTTAAAAAGAGGGAGGAGGAAATAGGACTGGAAGGGTTCAGCTATTTTGTGGAGAGCACTGCTCTGGGAGTCAAAGGCTGGATTCCAGGCCCCAAAAGATCACTAAACACCTTCGTGTATGCATCAAGCATTCTACTTCTCTGGCCCTCAGTTACCTCTTCTGCAAATGAGGGTATTAGTTGATCTTTCAAGTCCATCTCCTGGGCTTCCATGTAACTCCTGATGGCCTAAGGACCTGCTGTTAATTAATCTACCCCTCTCTATTAAGTGTTTTTCTGTCAGATCATCTTGTCTTCTTCTCCAGTGCGGCAAGCAGAATAATGCCCCTTCCTCCCCCCGCCCTCCAACATGCCCACATCCTAATCCCTAGAACCTGTGGATATGTTTCCTTAAGCAGCAAAAGGACTTTGCAGGTGTGATTAAGTTAAGGCTCTTGACGTGGGGAGATTACCCTGGATTATCCTGGTGGGACCAATGTAATCACAAGGGTCCTTATAAAAGGAAGTCATAAATGTCAGCATTAGAGAGAGAAATTTGCAGATGCTACGCTGCCGCCTTTGGAGGTGGAGGGGGGCGTCCATGAGCCACAGAATGCAGGTGGCTTCTGGAAGCTAGAAAAGGCAAGAAAACAGATTCAGCAGAGTTTCAGACAAGGAAGCTCTACCGACCCATTTTAGACTTCTGACTTACTGAACTATAAAATAATAAATTTACCCCTAATGTTATTTTAAGCCACTGAGTTTGTGGTAATTTGTAATAGCAGCAATTGGACCCTGATTAACAGGTTGCCTGTAAGAGCTTCAGTGTCTAAATCTTCCCTCTGGTTGCGTGGTTAAGCAGTGCCGTAGCAGCTCAGTCAGAGTCGCTCCATCCCTAAGGAAAGATTTTTCATTTACAGGAGCGGCCGAAACCACTGCAGAGTATGAGCACGGGGCAGCGGAGGAGAAGCCTTTCAGGCAGCACTCAGGGAAGAAATCCTTTTGTTCACACGAAACCATGGAAGTCTATTGGTAGAAGCAGTAGAACACCAGGGCGGGGTTTGCACCTGGAGGTTGACCCGGTGGAGGCAGCGCCATCTTCAGAGGCAAGCTTGTTTAGATTTGTATAGTACCAATTAAAACACAGAGAGCCAGAGAGATGGAAAGGCAAGCTTGGTGTGGCTGCAGCAGGAAACGCTGACTTTAAGAAATATCACATACCGTAGACAAAGACCAATTCAGTCTGTCAGACCAACGAAGTCTTTAAAAATTGCCCACTGATTGGTAATGCTCACGGGTAACAGAGAGGAAGGTGGCGGGTGTCTCTGTTCATCTGAGTTGGTTTGGGACACCCAGAGCAGAGACCCAAGGGAAACCCTCGCCAAGGCACTTGCTCTTCAGGTCCACATGATGCAATGCATTAAGCAATTCAACAGCTGTGTCCTTCTGCTATGGCTGTCAAACGGCCATTTAATGGTGCCATATGGGAACTGCCATTGCTATAGCATTCACAGATCTCCCCAGGAGGGGACCCTTACAGCTTCAGCTCTAACAGGGATGCCTCCTCACCCACCACGTCCTGCATTGCCACAGTCTCCTGAAGAACTCCTCCAGAGGTAGAAGGCCAATCCAGGGAGCTCAGATTGCCCAGGTGGGGAACTATCAGATGTTGAAGGTGACTCTTGGCAAAGCATACGGGAAGGAAGCGAAGATTCCTGGAGAAATCCACTGACATTGACCCAATGCTGAAGCACTTAGTAAAAGGGCTTAAGCAAAGATTTAGGCTTGTTAGGATGAGACTTGAGACAGCCCAGAGCAGATGACTTTACAGGAGACAAAGATTGTCTGTGACACTTTGGGTTTTTCCCATCGCTAAGATGACTGGAGGAAGAATGTCAGACTCTCTTCTAAATTCCTTAGATTCCATTGTATGTAAATACACACAGTAAATTTCATTGCTCTTACCATTGGCATCTTTGTTAATTGAGCCTTATTTTTGGCTTCCTGAATACTGAGTAAAAGTACCCTTCTGGTGTTCATCACTCAATTAATTAATATTTCTGGAATCGCGGCTGCTGCTGACCCTCAGATTCAGCGTCTTAGGCTCCAAGCGTGTGTATGCAGCCTTCTCAGGGAGGCAGTAGCACAGAGAGGCGACGCACAAAATTTTGGATGCCCACGTTGTTTCCGCCACTTTGTAGCTCTGCAGCGCCAGGCACTTACTTTGCCTTTCCAGGTTTCAGGTTCCTCATTCTTAAAATGGAGGTTAAAATAGTGCCTCCCTCTAGGATGCTCATGAGGAAAAAACGCAGTTAATACAGACAAAATGCTAGGCCAAGTGAATGCCCAGCACAGAATCAGCATCCAACGTACCCTCGTTGTTATTAATGATTAGTCTTGACATGAGTTATTCTGCCTGTGAGTACCACACATGATAATCAAGTACCCTGAAGAAACTGCGAGTTCCAAATCACATCTAAGAACAATTGGTTTGTGGAAGAGTTGAGCATAATAATGAAGCTCTCACTACTGAATACTCAGGAAGTCCTGAGCACCTGCTCTTCTGCTTTCGTGGCTGGGCAGCTTCCAGCAAGTTCTCTGGCAAGAGCTGCTCCCATGTCGTAGTAGAGGATTAAGTTACCTTCCCATCCTCTGTAGGACCAGAGTATGCCCTGGGGCCCACATGTTGATGAAATACAGAAAACCCATGACAGCAGAGAAATATTTCTTCTTTTCTTTCTCACAGCAGTTGCCTTCCAAATGCAAAAGAAACCAGATGGCCACCCTTAGTCTCTGCTGACATCTCAACAGTCCTTGAGAGTCTTGTGGCACAATGTTCATCTCCCAAGGTAAATGCTGCTACTCCACACAATGTCAGGACAGGGCGTTCTCGGGGCTCGGGGACAGGGCCCAGGTCCCCATGGGACAAACACTCAGCTTTCCATCCCCCATCCCCAGTCTTTTGCCCACAGGAACCATCCTGGTCTCACAGAAGGGGTACTGAGTCCCCTTTCAATGGCCCTCCAGGAGTGCTATCTGCTTCCCTGGGCCTCCTGGCTGGAAGCCCTCACCATCACATGGGGTCCGCAACAGGGGGTAGCTCTGCTTCCTGGAGAAGACTTTGTTTCTTCTGACAACTTCCCTGAAGGATGATGTCTTCTGTCTACCAGAAAGCCATAGAGTTTGGCCAAGGCTTGGGAGCTTTGGATGTTTAATTTTCATCTCTGCGGGGTTAACGTGCTGGACCAACCCAGCTGACCCGGGGGGTGCAGGCCGTCCCCAGTGCTGCTCCCTCATCCTCCCCTCTCTTTGCCATGGTGAGAATTACTCCTCTCATTTCAATAACTCCTTAGAGCTCACCAAGCACATTCATAATTCTTACCTTGTTTAGTCTGCACAAAAATCTTGTGACGTGAGAAAGAGAAACTCATTATTATTGATCATCCATCACATCTCACATTGGTGCTAGGTACATGTACACAAAAATAGGGATGGCTAGTAGTTATTGAGTGCACGCCATATTCCAAGCACCCTTTTAAGTGCTTTACAAGATTTTATTTTTATTAATTCCTCACAACAGCCCTATGAAACAACATAAATATCACTATCCCCCTTTCATAGATGAAAAAAGTGAAATCTTTAGAGGTTGACTGATTCATCCAAAATCACCCAACTAGTAGGTGTCCACGTTCAATTTAAACCTGTCTGACAGCAAAACTCTTGCTCTTCATTCTGTTTTTAAAGTATATCTTACTGATTATGCTATTATAGTTGTCTCATTTTTTTCTCTGCTTTATTCCCCTCCGCCCTGCGTTCCCCTCCCACCAGCCTTCCCACCACTTAGTTCATGTCCATGGGTCGTACGTATAAGATCTTTGGCTTCTCCCTTTCCTATACTATTCTTAACCTCCCCCTGTCCACTTTGTACCTACCATTTATGCTTCTTATTCCCTGTATGATTTCCCCCATTCTCCCCCCTCCCTCTTCCCACTGATAACCCTCCATGTGATCTCCATTTCTGTGATTCTGTTCCTGTTCTAGTTGTTTGCTTAGTTTTTTTTGTTTTTGTTTTTTAGGTTCAGTTTTGATAGTTGTGAGTTCGTTGTCATTTTACTCTTCATAGTTTTGATCTTCTTTTTCTTAGATAAGTACCTTTAACATTTCATATAATAAGGGCTTAGTGATGATGAGCTCCTTTAACTTTATTTTTTCTGGGAAGCACTTTATCTGCCCTTCCATTGTAAATGATAGCTTTGCTGGATAGAGTATTCTTGCATGTAGGTCCTCACCTTTCATGGTTTTGAATACTTCTTTCCAGCTCCTTCTTGCCTGTAAGGTTTCTTTTGAGAAATTAACTGATAGTCTTATGGAAACTCCTTTGTAGGTAATTGTTCCCTTTCTCTTACTGCTTTTAAGATTCACTCCTTATCTTTAATCTTGGGTAATGTAATGATGATGTGCTTTGGTGTGTGCTTCCTTGGGCCCAACTTCTTTGGGACTCTCTGAGCTTCCTGGTCTTCCTGGAAGTCTGTTTCTTTTGCCATATTGGGGAAGTTCTCTTTCATTATTTTTTCAAATAAGTTTTCAATGTCTTGCTCTTCCTCTTCTCCTTCTGTTACCCCTATGATTCGGACGGTGGAACATTTAAAGTTGTCCCAGAGGTTCCTCAGCCTCTCCTCATTTTTTTGAATTCTTGTTTCTTTGTTCTGTTCTGGTTGAATGTTTATTTTTTCCTTCTGTTCCAAATCTTTTATTTGAATCCCAATTTCCTTCCCTTCACTGTTGGTTCCCTGTGTATTTTTCTTTATTTCACTTTGCATAGCCTTCACTTTGTCCTCTATTTTATGACCAACAGTCATAACCACCAATGGTACTCAACCATTTCTGTGAGCTTCCAGATTACCAGTGTTTTGAACTCTGCCTCTGATAGGTTGGCTATCTCTTCGTTGCTTAGTTGTATTTTTTTTTTTCTGGAGTTTTGATCTGTTCTTTCATTTGAGCCATATTTCTTTGTCTTGGTGCTCCGGTTATACTATAGGCGCAGAGCCTTAGGTATTCACCAGGGTGGGGCAACCCATGTCACTGCCTTATGGTGCTGTATGTGGGGGAGAGGTCAGAGAGGGAACTATCCTGCCCGCTCAGCTCTCGCCTGCTTTCAGTCACTTCCCCTGGCACCCGCAAGCAAATCGGGCCCTTTTGGTGCTGATTCCTGGGCAGGTGCACTTGTGAGCATTCTGGGACCCTGTGGGTCTCTCCAGTGAGCTCTCTGGTGAGGCTGGGAGTCTTTCCAGCTGCTGCCACCCCACAGGGTTTTGCCGCCAGTGGTTTTGAGGCTTTCTTTTCCTGTGCTAGAACCCTGGGTTGTGTGGTCTGTTTCACTCCCCAGTCGTTCCTTCCCGTTTATCCTCATGCAAATGTGGGACTGTTGGGTCTGGGAGCTGCCACCTTTGGTCTTCCAGCCGCTGCCTTGCTGTGTGTCCCATCCACCCCTGCTGCCTGTCTCCACCCCTCCTACCAGTCTAGATGAATGTTTCTTCTTAAGCCCTTGGGTGTCGGACTTCCATACAGTTTGATTTTCTGTCAGTTCTGGTTGTTTTTTGTTTTTAAATTTGTCGTTGTCTTTCTTTTGGTTGTGGAAGGAGGCAAAGTGTATCTACCTACTCCTCCCTCTTGGCCGGAAGTCAAACTTAAGATAATCCATTCTTTGTAAGATTTCAAAGAAACCTCATAAAAAACTTGCAACATAGGAATAATTATTCACATTTTATAGATGAAAGTGTAAGTCTTAGGGAGGATAATGAGTTTTTCCAAGGCTGTATATCTGTGGTTGCTGAGAATATGGGTGAATCTAACCCAAGACCTCCATTCTCTCTTGTCGGGAACCCAGTCATGTTGCCTTCCTTCAGCTCCCTCTGAAACTATGGGTGTTAGAGACATACACCTCCTTTCCTCAAGTTTGGATTCTGGTCATGGGATAGTGGTGTTGCAGTGGCTTTTAGAAGAGACCATGAGCCAGGAGTTATTTAGATCCAAGGTCTATGTTTCATGAATCTGTGGCAGACATAGGGGTCGCTCAGTTTCAGTCTCCATTTGCTGCCCCAACCCCAGAAGTTGGAGGAGTGAAATGTCTCTACTTTGTTTCCCAGCTTCTCGTTATCTAGAGATGGTCATGTGATACAGTTTGAGCCAATAAGACAAGCCAAATTCTGTCTGTTGGGGAGTTTTTAAGAGAGCTTCTGTAAGAGAAACTATTGCAACTGGCACCACTACTTTCTCATTCTTTCTCTATGTGGTGCCTAGAGTATCAGCAGGCATGTTGTGACTATGAGGTTGTAAACCACCTTTCCAGAAATGGCAAAGAGTAAAGATAAAAAGAGCATGGTTGATCTGCTACATCAGCTTTGACTGCCTGTCTCCAGACTTACTGTGTAAGACAAACAAACTCCTCTCATCCCTTTTTTGAAGCCACTATTTATTGGAGTTTCTGTTACTTTGTTAATAACACAGGTCTAAACACCTAGAGTAGTTCCAGAAACCCTGTATTCTGATGTCTGTTGGGGTGGGCTTGGGTTCACACCATTTCTCTTCTTTGCCTTCCCGCTTTCTCCTGTCCTACACAGCTTTACATTCAGACTAACTCACCTCTCCTTCATCCCCCAGGGTCTCCTGTTAGATATGGATACTGTCTCCTGTTCACAGTATGGAAGCATGCAGGGAGGGCAGCCTCAACCTTACATCTTAATCTCTGATCAGGGAAGCTCAGAAAAAACTTTTAAGTTGAAGATTTAAATTAAGCATTCTGTTTTCATGCTGCAGTGTAAGAAAGCCTAAATCCCAGATTTGGGGTAGTATAGATTGCCCTGGAATTCGAGGGGATTTTACCCAAACATGTCATACATTTGGTTGTTCAATATATACCAAGCTGGCTACTGAGATGGATGATCTATGGTTCATTCCCCCAGCCAAGGATGACTCAAGCCTCCCACTCTTTCTTAATTTGGTGGAGTGATTACTTTGATGAGTTAAAAAAGTTTCCTGGCTGGTGTGGCTCATTGGATTGAGTGCTGGCCTGTGAACCAAAGGGTCACTGGTCTGATTCTCAGTCAGGGTACATGCCTGGGTAGTGGGCCAGGTCCCCAGCTAGGGTGAGAGAGAAGCAACCACATATTGATGTTTCTCTCCCTCTCTTTCTCCCTCCTTTCCCCTTTCTCTAAAAATAAATAAATAAAATATATTTAAAAAAAAACGTCATGGTGTTTTTGTGAATTATGTTCTTATTCCATTTTGAAACAAATTACTGCAAATTATTCTATTTGAATTAAATTTAGTTTATCATTTTCAGTGAGGGGGTCAGGACCTCAATATGAAAATTTAAGTGAAGTAGTGTAATGCAAAGAGTTTTGGTATTAAACACACACTCATGCACTCATACTTGTGTACACACACACTCAGTGCATGGATACAGGCTAGAAGGGTAATTTAAACTAGTTTAAGTGTAAATGGGGTTCACGAGGAACATTCAGGTGATACTTGATGACAGGCTTTAGAAAAGGCATTGTGGGACAGGAGAGGGACAGAGCTGGGAGACAGGCAGCCTGGGGATGATTTCTGATTCTGCCCCTACCCAGTTTGGCTGCTGTGGGTGGATCCCTGAATCTTTCTGGACCCTCAGTTCTTTGTCTTAAACACTGGAAATTACACAGGATGTTTTTTCAGGTCTTTGTAGCTCTGAAATCCTGTGACTTCAAGTGCCCTGCAAGAATTGCACCTGTTCAAAGATTTTAAAGAAACAGTAACAAGAGCACCGGTTTTTCATTTAATGAAAAGTAATCTCCTATATCCATACCAGTTACAAAAACATATTCAGAATGTACTATGGACATAATTTAAAATATTATATGAAGAAATATAAGAGATTTTGTTTATAGCTTTGTGGGTAGCGGAGGCCTCCAGAAAGAGGTAGAGAAAATCCAACTACTAATGTCAATGTATACAAATTTAACAAAGTCAAAGTCAAAACTTCTTTGTTATCAGGCATAATCTATAGACTGCAGGACTATATTTGCGTATGAAAAACAGACAACCGATTGGTATCCAGAATATATAGGCTGTTGATATCTACAAATCAATTTCTGTTGCACGGCTCAAGTCATTGATCTTTCTCTCAGAGATCACAACTTTTCACTGCTTATTTCCAATGTCTGAGAGCAGTTATAATTCTAGCAATACTGGAAGCTGAAGTATTCTCAAGTTAACGAAACCTCAATTTGCCCAAGTCTAGAAAAGTGAGTCAAATCCATATCAATTCACAGAAGAGAAAATAAAAATAGCCAGTAAGCATATAAAAATACACTCCAATCATTCTCAATCAGTGACACTGAGATTAAAACTAGAAGATGACACATTTTATAATGTGGTGAATTTAAAGGCAAGTGGTGAATGAACACCAGGCAGTTTGTATAGTTGTACTGCTGTTTTGGAGTGTAATTTGTTAGTATCTACAAATTAAAATCTTGCTTGTGCCTTTTTTTCCTTCATTTTGTCTCTCTATGGCCTCAAATGCGCAGATTTGGATTACTCATAATCTTGGTTTATGACTCACGTTCAATATTGGTTCCTTGCATGTCCTCATTTATTCATTCATGCTTTCATGTTTACTTAATAAGCACCCTGAACTAATCAGTCAGTGTAAAACTAGGACCTCGACAATGACTTTTACTGTGTTAGCATCCCTAGTATAGCACATCTCTCTTCTTCTACCCTAGAAAAGAACATCTATAATCTTGTGTTTCTAATTTTGTTTTTTTTCTTTTTTTTATGAGGTTTTAAAAAAAATCTTATTTATTTAATTTTTAGACAGAGAGGAAGGGAGAGAAAAAGAGACGAGGAGAAACATCAATGTGTGGTTGCCTCTCACGTGCCCCCTACTGGGGACCTGGTCCACAACCCAGGCATGTGCCCTGACTGGGGAATTGAACCGGTGACCCTTTTGTTGACAAACCAATACTCAATCCACTGAGACACACCAGCCAGGGCATAATTTTGTTCCTTCAAAGTTTATATAGTTTTATATCATTTATGAGAATTTCTAAAATGCTTCAATTTTTAAATTTTAGGGTTTTAAAAATTAATATATAAAGGTACAAAGTGATATAAAAAGAGTAGAGAAGAAAAGACAAAAAAGGCCCTTCCTCAGAAGTATTAATTTATAACCAAGACCAGTTTAGGCCCAAAGAGAATCCAGTTTCATAGCTTTGAATTTGTAGAACTGTTTTCATTATAAAATTGTTTCCCAAATATTTTAAGAAGCCATTGTGGGAGGCTTTTAAATTAGTGGAAAGGAAAAGAACTCATGCCCCAGTGAGATTTTTATTAATCGGGAATTACTGTTGAGAATTTGGAAGAGCTTATGTGAGATTTACAATGGAAGAAAATTCTGAAATACTCACATGAGGGTTCTATTAGACAGTTTGAAAAGGCTTGAAAAGACATGTTAAAAATAATTCCAAAAGAAGAAGAAAAGAAAGAGGGAGAGAGAAAAGGTAATTACCAGAGACAGAGGTTTTTATATGGTGGGGTGATAGAACAGGTTGGCTATTAACCTGGCAGGGAGAGCGAAGTCCATTGATGGTAACTGGGGAAATGAGTGCTCAGAATGGAAATTCTTCCCCTCTTCCATTCTTCTAAGGAATAAAATGCCTTATTGAACTAGTTTCATGAGAATCTGTAAAATTTCTTGGAAGAGTCGATGATTCAAGAGGCTTTGTGACTACAAAACAGTTATTTAAATCATTTCCTGAGGAAAGAGGTTTGTAGGAAGATTTCAAAAAAGAATGCCAGTTTAGCTACAAGTGAGGAAAGTGATCAAGACTTAAATCAGTGTTACCAGGGGCTCTGTGCTTTTTGTGGCTTTAAAGGTAATGTTACACCTCGGCAGACTCGAGAGCTGAGTTCCATTGTGGGAAACTAGGAATCACCCGGCAACGAGTTGAATACCACAATGCAATTTTAGGAATGTTGCAAGGATACAATACTGTGTGTCAGGGCTTACAGAAGGAAACATGCACACAGAAAATCAAGGTAAGTGATCTACATTCCCCTTCCTAATGGGTTTATATTTGACGAGAGACAAGCTTGTGTTACTAATGGTTTATCGGTAAATGCTTTAAGTCTAACAACTTCGTGCTTCGGCAGCCTACATCGGGAGATAATGAGAACTCATGTGATAGTGAGGAACGTGAAGCTCTTTCAGTACAGAGCTTAGTACAGTGAAGACAGTCAGCCCTCTGTTCCACAGACTCACCCAACCGCAGAGAGAAAATATTTGGGAAAAAGTTACGGTAACATTTTCACTGATGTGTATTACGTAGTTAGGCCTATGATGGCTGAGTCTGTACTAAACATGTACAGACTTTTTTCTTGTCCTTATTCCCTAAACAATTCAGTATAACAACTATATACCTAGCCTTTACTTTTATTAGGCATTATAACTAATCTGGAGATGATTTAAAGTACTATGTATGGGAGGATGCAAATATTACATGATTTTATATAAGGAACTGAAGCAGTCTCAGATTTGGGTACAGGAAGAGGTAGTCCTGGAACGAATCCCTCATGAATACTCGGGGGCGACTGTATACAATCTGTATAGAATGGACTGAACAGTTTTGGGAAAGAGTAAAATTAATAATCGCTGGATTAGATGTATGTGATTTCTTAAATGTGTTAAATAAATCATTGTGATTTTGCAAGATCATTGTGTTAAGTCATAGTGTTTTTACTCTGGATATAGAAAGTGGATTATCATCTATTTTTTACAATGCTACCTGAATTAGGGCATTTGTAATTTGGCTTAGCTTTTTAACAGTCTAATTCTACTTTTTTTAATCAAGAAAACAGCATGCTTAGTCTTTCTTTTAGTATTACATGCACATCGCCAGAATCTTTTAGTACTAAGTGTATATGCCAATGCTTTTCCTTTTTTATATCAGCCTTCCTTTGCCCAATTCTTTCAGTGACATAATATTGTGTGTGCATGTGTGTGTGTGTGTGTGTGTGTGTGTGTGTGTGTGTGTGTGTGTGACATCATGCCCACTTGGAGAGTGATGAATTGGGTGTCACTTTGAAGCAGTCACAATGTATCATGTTCACAGCTTGCATTAAGTGGTCAGTTAATTAAATAACCTCTGTCTTTTACTGCAAAAATTCTTGAGCTTTATTAAGTTAGAAAATTTACAACCAATAGCATAATCAATAAAACATTAACAAACATGTCACCCCCGACAAACCTTTTGTATTGATTTTCACACTCTTACAAAGCCTGCCTGTAGCCTGAAATAAAAATAGTGCTACTATCATTGATGTAAAAACATTAGCCAAATATACCATTCCACAGTGCAGTTGTGAAACTTTTGTAGTTACTGTTGATTTTAATTATTTGGAAGTCTCTACTTATAGATGTTTTTTGAAATGGCTTCGACGTGAATGAGTTTAACTCCAGAGCACCAGGGAAAGACAGAACTAATGGCCAGGATATCGTTTGAACTGGCGCTCTTAGATGACTACAGATTGAAGGAAGAACTAAAGCAATTTTTTCCTCATCCAAATAACAGCTTGGGTTTCGGCCTTAGTTGAGTGAATTTTTCAGGAGGGTATAATTATTTTCAGCCTGAAATAACCAAATGATAGCTTTACCTCCCTGTGTGCGCATGCAGAGATGACCATTTTATGGGCTAAGTGTGAGGGAGCTGGGTTTGCAGAGATACGGAAATGGGTGACTGGGTAGGTTTGCCTCTCCTGAACGGCCCCAAAGCCAGACAGTGAGAGCCACAAACGCACTGTTGAATGCACACAAAGTCTGCAGCATTCTGCGAAAAGGGAACTTGTAGCTTGGACTTACAATTCTGAGATCGGAAGCTGCCTGTGAAGATTTAGGACAGGATTCTGCCTGTGACTCTCCTATACCATTATTCAAATATATGGGGTGCCCTGTGGAGGTTACACTGACTTCTTTGGAAGGAGCAGGACCCGTAGGTGGGGGAGGCAGCTGGCTGGTGACCAGGCACCTCGCACGTACACTCAGGAAACTGCATTGTAGGCTCCTCTCCTTAGTCCTGACCCTGCAAATGCATCACAGGGCAGATAGAGGAAAGGCTACATCTTCCCAGCAGTTTAGTTTCCCATTTGGGGTGGTAGAGGAGGGACATATATTTGAAGAATGCACATAACTTCTCTCCTGAAACTTACTCCTTGAATTCTAAAGTTTGAACCTCCCAAAGTCACAAACACATTCATTTGTTCGTTTGTTCATTCATTCATTCATTCAACAAAATACGCTGTGCTCCTACTACAAGCCATATGCTATTTGAGGACTTAAAATCGTTATAAGTAACTATTGTTATTTCAGCATTTTGAAGCCACGGTGGGTATTTGCTGGTGGTGATAGCATTCTGCTTGAGCGAGTTTGGAGAACCAGTGCTGGAGGGTCGCCGGCAGGCCTACCCTCCAGGAGATGCAGTCACTTCTCAAAATCTCTCCCCGTACCCTTTGGAAGGTCCCCTTCTGAAAGGCTGTCCTGCAAAACAAATTGTCCTATGCCTGAGGTCAATAGTCTCTCCTATGCCCTTTGGGGAATAGTTATTTGTTAGAAGAATGTAAAACCACTGCTGGGAGAAAGAAACAATAAATGGAATTTTGTGGATTAAAATGATTCTTTGTCTTCCTTTACTTAATCTTTAATCTAGAGAGAATTCCTGTTAGGATTTCTGCTGTTTTCCTCACACTCTCTTCCCATTTTCAGCAGTAATCACGGAGAAAAGAAATGCTGAACCTTTTATTAACAATGATTTTGAGAGGGGGAACTTTAGTAATATTAATAATTCACTTGAGTTGGAAATTGGAAAGCAAGGGGCTTCTTCCCAAGCAAGAGCCTTTGGAGAAAATCCTGGAACAGAAGCTTTCCGGAGAACTGAAATGAGACAAAAACTATACTTGTTATGTGTCATGTGTTGTTTTAAGTTGAATTCTGTATGTTGTAGAGGGTTGAACGGCGGCCCAAAACATCTCCACGTCTTAACCTCCAGTACTTTTTGGGAAAGATGCTCTTTGCAGATGTCATTAAGTTAAGGATCTTGAGATGGAATCACCCTGGATTACTCAGGGATGCCCTAAATCCAATTACAGGTTTCTTTATAAGAGACAGAAGACACAGGAGAGAAGAGAAGGCATGGACGACAGAAGCGGCTATTGGAGTGATGCAGCCACAAACCAAGGAACACCTGGACCCATAAGAAGCTGGAAGAGGCAGGGATCTATTGTCCTCCCAGGGGTGTCCAACCTTTTGGCATCTCTGGGTCACACTGGAGGAAGAAGAGTTGTCTTGGGCCACACATGTCATATACAAACACTAATGAAAAGCGATGAGCAAAAAAAGGCTTTTAAGTAAATTTATGATTTTGTGTTGGGCCACATTCATAGCCACCCTGGGCCTCATGAGGCCTGTGGGCCACTTTAGACAGAGGAGGACCCTGCCAACTCCTCGATTTTGGACTTGTGGCATCTAGAAGTCTGAAAGAATCGATTTCCATGGTTTTAAAATCACCCAGTTTGTGGTAATTTGTTTCGGCAGCCCTGGTAAAATAATACATATGCTAATGGACTCCTCCGAACCACCCTAGAATTAGGCACTGTAATTATCATAGCCCACCTTATAGAGAAGGGACATGAGACAGAAGGACGATACTTGACCTGGGCAAGGTTTTACTGCTCATAAGTGGTGGCACTGAGACGAGAAGCCAGGTCGACTGGGTTCACAGTCCATGTGCAGCATCAGCTCCCCTGAGCTACTGGCCCGCACACCTACCTTCTGTAGGTTCCTCCGGATTTTCCCGCCAGCCCGTATTTTTCATTGTAAGTTCAGATAACATGGACAACACAGAAAAAAAGAAAATGCTGAAAGTGTCCATCATCCCATTTCCCAGAGGGGACTATTGTTTACATGTCATTCACATCCCCCCGAACCACACACCCACGCAGAAAAGGGTACTTGAAAGCAGTGTGTTTTAGCCTTCATCACAATTCCCAGGTTTCCTAGTAAAATTTCAAAATACACATAGGATTACCATACTAACTATTTATTTTGCCAACTAAGGCTACTGAAATGGCAGCAAAACAAGCAACTAAATCCTATGAAAGCAAGGTCCGAATCTCAGAATGAAGAGTATGGAAACTTCGCTGTAGACCAGTAGCAGCCTGGAGTCCAGGCCAGTGCTTCTCGAGTGGTCCTGCGCATTCAGAGCCTTTAGGGCTCCTGTCAAAATGCAGATCTTGATTCGCTAGGTCTGGGTGGGGCCTGGGATTCAGCATTCTGACTCATTTCCCAAGTGAGGGAGGGTCTTGGGACCATCTTTTGATCCATGGATTGCAAGCCTCTAGGCAGAGGTACACCTTTCTGCAGTCTGATTTTTTTTTCTTTATTTCAGGAACCTATTGCAAACATTTTCGTATATCAAAAAGCAGTTCTACAAAATTACTCTTAATGGCTGCATTTGTACCTCGTCATCTGAATACACCTTGATTTGGCCACCCAGTTTCTTATTGTTGATTATCTATGTTGTTTTTTTCTCTTTCTTCTTCCTCCTTCTCCTGCTCTCTTCTATTATAAACGGGGCACTGGTGAACATTCTTGTACCTAGGTATCTGTGCACTTGTTAGATTGGTTCTTTAGGAAATATTCTAGAAATGAAATTGGTGGTTCACAGGAAAAGCACATTTGACAGATACATTTTTAAGGCATTTAGCATGTTTTCCCTTTACCCTAAGCCAGCCCTGAAGGTCAAAAATTGTACTTCAAGTGTGAGTGTCAGTGTTGCATCTTCTAAGAAGCCTTTCCTGACACCAAAGTCAGGGGGAGGTGCCTCCCTCTTGCTTGCCCAGCACACTTATTTTCTCCATCCCAGCAATTACCACACATACTTTGATTGCCTTGGACAATTAGGGACACTGAACTTCCTGAGGCACGTGCCTGAGTCTGTCTGTCTATGGCTCTCAAAAGTGTATGTTAAATGAATGAATGAAAGAGAATCCTAATAGCCTTTATAGATCAATGGCTATTGTGCAACTAAACAGCATCAACTAAAATAACTTCGTCAAGCAAAAAGATAGGGAAAGAATTTCTAGTAACCCTTTTTGAATCTCCATCTGAGCATATGTTTATTAATTTTAGAGAGAGATAAAGTGGGGGGAGAGAGAAAAACATCGATATGAGAGAGAAATATTTATCAGTTGCCTCCCATATGCACCCTGACCAGGAATCAAACCCGGAACCTTATGGTGTATGGGACGATGCTCCTACCAACTGAGCCACCCAGCCAGGGCAAGGTGAGTATATTTTTGATGGTTCTTCACCAGGGATGACAAATACATGACACAAACATTGCGACCCACCCACCCCTTCTCCCCCGCCCACTGCTGCTCCCCCATGCTGTGTCACTATGCTTTTGATAATTATACTCTTTCTAAACCTTCTCTAGTTCTCAGGTCCTCACACGCGGGGCTGCCAGGTTGCACCACTCCAAGAGGACTCTATGGGAACGTATCCTCCCAACCCTGGAAGTAATAAAATGTAGCATCGCCACATTGTGCACTGGACCCTGTAGGTACAAAATAAAAACTGTTGAGTGAACCCAGATATGGCCTCTGAGTCCTTCTCAACATACCACTTCAAACAGCCACCACACAGTTATTGGGTTTGGAATGCAACACGAAGTTATTTGCTATTCCTGCATTAAAGAAACACAGTAAGAGGCTGCCAACACGGAACATATTTAATCATCTTTGCACAAGTATGTGTTGGGTACATGCATAATGTGTATGAAAATACAGTTTGCTTAGAACATGCAATTCTCTCTTCTCCCTCCCAACCAATCCCTCCCTAAATATACAATTTCATGAAAACCACACCTGTGACTGCTTATTGGAATGGGAAGGGGTCCAATGTATGTTCTCAAATTTATAACACTTGCCCATGAATTTCTAAACCGCGGTTCCTGTCATAAACTACGGTGCCTGGCAGAAAGGAACACAATATTTATATCTGGGCCTAACAACGTTTTCATTGGCTCTCACAGCTTGAATTTGATTACATCCACGTTTGTGGACATTGCCCTGTTCTTTCCCCCCGCCCGGTTCCCTTCTTCCTTGTCCCTGCCCACTGCCCGGTCTCATTAGCCTGAGAGATGAGACGTGATCCTTACTAAAGTAGAATTTGGCGAAATCCATTACTTGTTAGTATCTCCATGAAAATCAATTGGAAAAGTAGTCCAGGAGAGGGAAACAGAATTTGCACAGTTTATTTTTGTCTGCCAGGGTCCATCAGTGCTGCTCAGCTTCACGACAGGAGAGGATGCATTGTTCTACTTGCCATGGAACATATGGAAAAAATGTTGAAATCCTGGTATAAAGGCCATTTCAAAATAGACACCTTTTCAATCCCATTCCCCATTTCTCTTTTCTGGAAAATAGCATTCAAATGTTCCATTTCTAATCAATCACATAGAAAACTATCTTACCTTCTCATGCATCCTTTCCTGTGCACACCCTTCAGAGCCTTTGGGTGTAGTTGGAAAGGTTCTAAAATGATTACATTCCATTATTCCCAGAAGCTTATATGAGTTTACAGTTTTGATAGCATGATTGTCTATCCTGAGCCTATGGTCTCTTTTGCTGAAGAGCAGGAGGTAAACTTTTTAACTTGGCCAAAAAGAAAATGATAGCCGGCAAGAGAAGGGAAGAAAAATATTTGGTCTAGATAAACTGTAGTTTGGTTCAGTTAGGACTGAGGCACTCAGTTATTAAAAGAGCCTCAACTAGATAAAATTCAGCCCTAAATTTTGTGGTAAAGTTAAGACTCCTCTATGGGAAATGCAAAACACCCTTCACTGGAAAATTTTAAAACAACGTTAAAGTCTTTAAACACTATCAGAATTGATGGGATTTCTTCTGGTGGAAGGCTGGATGCAAGCAAGGGCTTCAAGTTTCCTATCAGTTCACACAACCATCGGAAGCAGCCGACAATATGAATTAAATTAATCAAAGTGGGGGAAAATCTAATGACCCACTTGGGAACAAAAATAGCTCCTTAATGAAACAAATGGAGTTAAGAAATTTATAGAATATTGGCTGATGTGCCCTTTGGAAATTATAAATTTGCAAAATTCCCTTATGTAATTATTAGTTGGAGTCAAATCATCACCATATCTGCCCTTGGGGATGTGGTCGGAAGGAGCATGTTAGGAGACCCAAGCTCTTGCTCGCCCTTTGAAGGCGGAGCGGCCCTTGCTGCCCATAAGCAGGGTGAGCTGGAGGCTGGGTAGATTCTGAGTCAACTTTGGGTTGCTTTTTCTCAGTTTTTGTTAATGTTCGTTGAGTGTTGGTTTCCTTTCTATCTAGTTTTCAGACATTGGGCTCTTGAGAGCAGTAATTCTCCAGTCAGGCTCACTGAGAAGGGTCGTGTTCAAGTAAGACATGAATTTTCCAAGACAATTTGATAGGCAGTTGGCCTGGGTAGAGATCTTGCTTTAACAATGCATGTAAAGGAAGTGGGGAGTATTGCAGTAGCAGGTGCAGGGAGAGCATGCAGGCAGGGCTGCTTCATGCAAGCAGAGGATGGGGAACCTGTCTTCAGGAGGGGTAAGGGGCAGCTGAGCATGGCTCTTTTCTTGTATTTCTCCAACTACCTTATTGCCAACTGTTTAACGATTCGGGAGTCATGGTGAGGGGGCCCGTGCAGTCTGTGTGAACTGAGCCCTTCCCCATCTTGTCTCTCCCGAATCCTCAGTGTCCAGAAAGCACAGCAGGCCCCTGATACTGGATGCTGTCGAGTGTGGGGAGGAGCACAGGTTCTGGTGAGCATGCCCCTGTTTCCCCATTTTTGAGCAGAGAGTCCTGGATCCACTATTTAAATTTGCAAAACTTTAATTTTTTTTGTTCCACAGAACGGAATTATAATAGCTACCTCATAGGACTGCTTTGAGGACTATGCAACACAAACAGGTAAAAAATGTTTATTGCAGTCTCTCAATAATGTTCATAATTTTCATTATATTAAGTGAATGATTAATAATTGTTCTTAAGCAATAATTGTTTCAGTGCCACCTAAAAATGAGTCTGTACTATGTGCTTGGCACTGTCTTGAGTGTTTAGAGGGAGGCACTATAGCTCCTTATTAAATAAATGAAGAAAAGGAATTTAGAGGGACAATAACAGGGACTGTGGCTCAAAAGAGAAACCACATATTCTGCGGTTGCCAAGGAGGGCCAAGAGAAGACCCCGGCTGTGGGGCTTTGTCATCGACAGGATCCAGCCTCTCTCCTCATCCCAGCCAGCCAGCCTCCACAAACCTCAGGACTGCAGAGTTAGAATCCAGTGAGCTGCCTGAAACTCGTGCTAACCAAGAATTTATGGAAGATTTTATTGCTATTTCCAACTGAGAACTTTTCTTCAATCATTTATGGAAAACATAAAAGCCAGTGGGAATCAAATAGGATAAAACAAGGTTGGAACCACTCTTCCAGATGCTGCACACAGCTGTTTTTTGCTTAAGCAATGGGAGCAAGAGAGGAGGATATTCATTTGCTTTTTGGGTCAGCAACAGCACGCTGTGAAATCTCTCCTACATAACTCATCTGGTCCCAGATAGAATGTGAGGTCAGATTTCAGACCCTCCACCTTTTTGTCAGTCTTCTTCTTTTTATCTCATGGGACTGCTATGAAAAATAGTAAGGAATCTATTCCATAAAGGAAACAAATCTTTCTCTGGGGTAGCGGGTATCGCAATTCCAGAAACAAAACGGAATGCGCCGAGGGCTGCCTCACATGCCAAAACACAGGCGGCTCTTCCCTCTGACTCCGTTTCGAAGAGCCAGTGGAGTCTTAGTCCCGGGAACAAAGGGAAAAGTGGGAACAGTCCTGATCTTAAAATTCATGATTCGTGAGCAGGCGGAAAGTTTTTTGTTTTTGTTTCTTTTGTTTTAAATTGATGGCCATCCTTTGAACGTCTATTGCCCCTGTCACCCACACGGTTTGAGGGAGTTTGAGAAGATGCAGCCAGCCAGGTTGCTCTTGTCTCTGGGCGACCTCTATAGATAGAAGCCTCTCTGGGAACTCGGCACTGAGAAGGCGTCTGTCCATCCCACACGGGCTGTCTCTGAGAGTCCAGAAGAGCGCGACTCTCACTGCCAACAACAGAACTTTCTCATGCTGTCTGTAGTCCATGCGTGACTGCAGACAGGACCACATGCAGGTGCTGATATCGGACTGGCACAATCACAAGCTTAGCGTTCTTGTTTGCTGGTCCTAACGCAAAGCCCGTTCTCCCTCTGGGGATACACCCCAGAATGGCGCAGAGAGAGCTGAGGCCCCTGCCTGAAGCATGGTGTGGTGGTGGTGTGGGGTGGGGAGGTATAGGTAGCAGGCGTTTTTCTCCTGGTAGAAAGCTGTGTTGGCTGATTCTGGGGACCCGGTCTCCTGAAAGCAGGGGAAAAGCCTGGGTTGTACTCTAATTGTCATCATGCCAAAGGGTCTAGAGGAGAGGCCAATGAGACAGAAGGATGACTATTTAAAAGACTCAGGCATTTGCTTTTAACGTGGGAGAGGGGAAGGGTGGAATTTAAAAAGCCCTTGAGTCTGCTCATGGGAAAGAGTTTAGGGAGTGAGGCGGTACATAAAGGAGGCTTTTAGGGGAGGACCAGAGACAATTAGAGCCTCATTCTTGTTCTTTTTGGGAATTCTTGTGAGCTATGGAAAAAGAGATGTTGGAGAGGAAAAAGCAGGAGTGAGAGAAGCCCGAGAGAGAAAGGTAAAGGAGCCCTGTGATTAGTAGAGTGGTTCCCCAACTTGGGCGTGATGATAATGAATCAATATTCATTAAGGAAGGTGACTATTAAGTGCATTTTCCCAGGGCCTACTGAGGGTGCAATGCCATCAGTCTGGGGTGGGGTCAGGAATTTAAATTTTCAACATTCCCCCTTGTGATCACGACGTGGGTACTCTGCAGCCCACACCTTTAGAACCACTTAGACGAGAGTGGGATTTGCTTAGGGCCCAGAGGTGGAGAACCAAGGATGCCAGGAGAATTCCTTCCAGACATCCAGAGTGACTGAGGGCAGAGGTCGCAAGAGCAGCAGCTGCCAAGGTGGCAGGTCTGTGCCTTACAAGACCAGGTTGCAGTGCTCACGAGGATCTGCAGGGTCCCAGTGTGGACACGAGGACAGTGTGGAATGCATGGGAGGCTGGCGTGGAATGCATGACAAAGTTGCTCTGGGACTCCTGGCTCCACCAGTGCGCAGATCATTTAATGGTTTGCAAATGATTTAACATCCCCTCAGCCAGAGTTCCCAGGGTAACTCTTCCATTCCCACCACAGAGGAACTGTGCTGTCCAACTGCTAACAGGCAGGGAGCCCACCGTACTGGGTGCTCTGGCCAGAGCCTTGCTGAAAGTGGCTCTGGAGCAATTACTGCTTAAGAGCTAACTAATTATTCATTATAAGCCTAACAACAATTAAGGTCATGTGGAATTCTTTCCATGGGCTGCCTTTTGCCTGCAGAGCCCATTTCTTAAACATCTCATTAGTCTCTTAATAGTCCTTCTTTTTCTTCCAAAGTCAGCTATACGTTAAAAAGAATTGTGGTGAGAAATTGCCACCAAGAGGTGGCCATACGCAGGTTTCCCGCCCCCCGCCCCAGTGAACTAACTGCTTATTCCCCTTTTTCTACTTAAATATTCAAACTTCTTATTATACTGAGATTTGGTTTCTTTATTCAGGTAAAAGTAGCTAAACAAAGACACAGACTTAGACACTCATAACATTATACATTTAAGTGTTGGAGTAAAGTACAAGTCAAAATAGAAATCTTGATTTTTAAGATGCACAAAGATCAGAAAAACTATCAAAGTTTTTTTTAAAAAGCCCAGAAAAAAAAATGAAACCTTGTGATACAATGGACTGTACTTATGATTTTACATACTTAACAATTTAATCCTTATGTAAACAAAACTGCGTGAATGGAAGGAAGTTTCTTAAAAACAAGAGAGGTGAATATTGTGATAAGTGCCCCTAAGACATAGCTGCTCATCACACTGCATCTTTCCCTGATGTCTAATCGAGCCTCCCCTAACATCGCAGAGCAGGGGCTTAAGTCACTGTGCAGCTCCCAACTGCTGTGCTTAAATTGCGTCTGGAAGCACAGAGCCCTCCTCGCTGCTGCCGATTTAGTTCCGGCCTGGGGAGTGAGTGGGGAGAAGTCATTTGCATCAAAAAACACTAGCTGTCTATTCCCATTAGAACAAACACTTCGTGTTTTAGTGCAAATTGTTTTAAAAGGGCAGATAACTTATGGATGCAGGAAGGGTAATCCACAAAGATGTATGCAATTTTGTTCAGTTGGATGTCCTCGGGGCGAAAACATCAAGGATAACAAGTGTACTAAATACAAACAGACACAATCATAAAATATGACACCCATGATTAAAATAATCCTTTTCAAAGGTCTTCTGCACTTTGGAGAGAAGCTGCTGTGTTAATATCAAGGCCTCCTCATTTCCTAGATTCAGAGGTAGGTTAAAACAATATCCTTTCTGTCTTGACTGTATTCTTAAAAGGTTGTGAAATTCTGGGGCTTTAATCAGACTAGCCTAGAATGGAGCTGGTCAGTGAGGAGATTAGCTTAAGGGTTGGGAGCTCAGGTTTTGGAGGGATGAATCAGGTTTTGAATCCCAGGTCTGACACTTAACATACTATCTTCTCTAAAGTCTAGGGGGCTTTATCTACAATTGGGAAATTGATTTGTTGAGAGGATTAAACACAGCACAGCCAAACTAGAAACCCAGAGGTAAAGTGCCCAGTGTAGGGCTTGGCACAAGGGCGGGGGGGAGGTGTATTGTGTGTTTTTCTGCCCTTATTGCCTGTTTACAGAAAAGTTTTGAGAGTGGAAGACCACTAGTACATGATGGGAAAAGATTTTTATGGTTTCAGAAAAACTGCACCAAGGCAGGGGTAATTGCAGATAGTAAGAGGAAAATGGGCTTGCGTAACGATCTACGTTTGTGGATGCATAATCGTTCATTGCTGAGGCATAGGTACAACTACTTCATTGATCTGAGGATAACAGTTAATAGCTATCAAGTCCTTGCTTGGTGCCAGGTACCATTCTAAATGCTTCCTGTGCATTGTTTCATTTATTCTTCACAATATCTTTGTGAATAGGAACTAATATTATTCCCATTCCACAGCTCAAGAAACACAGAAACAGAGAGGTTAAGTAATTTGTCTAAGGTCACACCGCTAGTAAGGCGTGAAACCAGAATTTAAATTCAGGCACTTATTACAGTTCATCCTCTCTGCCACTGTGCTGTCTGCCTTGTTTGCTTTACATCCATCAGAGCATCACACACAGTGTTCTGCACCTAGTGGGCACGGAAAATTTATTCAATGATTATTTAAAGGACCAAATATTTTCTTTTAAAGGGGGACCGAATGAAAAGAGTTGACTTGTTTCTATCGGATGGTACGAAAAAAGTTCAGGAAACCATCTAGCCAGGGGATAGACGGCATCCTATCAAAGACCAATGGGCTCACACCATTCCCGCGGTGCTACAGGCCGTGAACAAGTGATCACACTTAATTCTTCAACTCAGACCCAGAAAAATATTAGCAGACAATGCATGCTGATGAAAGGTCATCCTCAACACAGTAGCTCCAGAATGACCTAGGAGGTTAAGATCAATGTAAAATTATCATGGTCGACATTTTGTAAAATGATTATGGTTTTGTGGAAAGACCACAGGGTTTGAGTCTGACTAGACCGAAATAGATACTTAACTCCAACTCTTAAGAGCTATGTGACCTTAGGTACATTATTCGGCCTCCCTGAGCCTTGTGTGCCCAACTTGAAAACGGAAGGGGTAATAAAAATAGCATTGGCTCTCAGTTTTATCACATCAGATAAAATATATGAATCTGTTGTGTTAGCAACAAAGCAATGGAGAAACACGCATTATTAAGGTAACACTAGCTACTATAACAGAAAACCCCACATATCTGTGGTATAAGACCATAGACACTTTTTCTTTTTTCCAAAGTGGGACTTCTTAATCCTCAGGTAACTCCACTCTATGTGAACATTTAGAGACCCAAACTCCATCTCACGGCCCCCTGTCTCCACAGGTTTGCTGTGGAAGGGGAAAGAGTGTAGAGGAGCTCCTGTGGGAATTTTCGATGGACCAGGAGGACGTGTCTCAGTTCACGGCCATACCCAAGTGTAAGGGATGCTGGAAAATTTAGTCTAGCAACATGTTCAGGAACAAAAGAAAACAGCTTTGTGATTGGCTTGCATTTCCAGCCTCCATCTCTTTGCAGGGCTGCTGTGAAATTAAATGAGTTAAAGCATAGGTGAGGGCTTTGTTAATCATAAAAAAATGATAGAAACATCACTATAGCTGATTGCTTACATAGATGTCTAAACACGGGAAAATTTCAAATGATGGAAATTTAAATGGAAAATTTCAAATGATGGAAATTCTCAGTCAATTAAAAAAATTTTTTTTAAATCCTCACCAGAGGACATTTTTTTCATTGTTTCTAGAGAGAGAGAGGAAGGGAGAGAAACACCCATGTAAGAGAGTGGCATCAACGGGTTACCTCCCACATGCGTCTGGACCAGGGATCATACGTGTCTGGACCAGGGGTCCCGTGCATCCATGCCTGGAGCAGGAACAAACCCTCAACCAAGGTATTGTATGTGTCCAGACAGGGAATCAAACCCCCAACCTTTTGGTTATGGGATGACGCTCCAACCAACTGAACCACATGGACCAAGGCTCTTTTTCTTCTTTTAAAATACCAATACCAAGAACAGTTTGCTAAGGCACATGGCGTGTGGTGATGGTCCCACCAGAAGAGCAACCTCATGGTGATTTAGTGTGGGTAGTAATGGGCAGATCAAAAATGGCTACTGGAGGCCAATTAATCTTGTACAAAGCTCACGAATCTCAAAGAACAATGCTGCACATTGCCTACTGTGAAGCAGGCTCATCAGATAAAGAGGTCGAGAGGAATTTGCAAAGAAAGTGCAGCAAGGTTCAGCCAACGATACGACAGTTCTCTGCAAAAGAGCTGTTGCCTCCCCCTCCGCTTCCGTCTGCGAGTGACAAACCTCCATGTGCAGCCAATAAGGATTTTTCAGTGAAGAAAAATGTCATATATTTTAAGTTATAACATGATTTTTTGTTTAGGTCATTTTTTTTTTTATGGAAGTGTGTGTGCTTCGAATATCCCAGTTTTCCAGAAAAGAACTAAAAAATAATGCATTCATTCCATTTCCATTACTAAATATTTTGGGTTTTCTTTTTAACACATTATTTTTGTTTTAAGGTAAGCCCAGATGTGTAGTCAATGGATGCAGAATGATGACAGATTTTTAATACATTCTGTGGTGGCTTTGAATGGCATATGTAGATTATATAAAGTGTTTTCTAAGGCATACTCCTTTTGATTCCTTTATTTCTTACCATTTTTTAGTTCTCAGATTATGTGCCATTCTTTACTTGGGAAAACGTCTTCTGTCCATCATTGTACCTTTTGGAGCCAGTAGGTCTACATTCTGTGACTACTTGGTCTAATATGAATGGAGTACACCACCTTGTCACTCTGCTTCACTGCATTATGTTTCTCCTTAGCCTCTTATATACTTGTATTTATTGCTAGTCTGTACCTACTCAAACATAAACTCTGTGGGGGTAGGAACTTTGGATGTCTTTATTTGAATATAGGAAACAACGAATAGGGCCTGGAACCTAGTAGGTGTTCAGTAACATTGGCTAAATAAATATAAATATAAATATAAATATAAATATAAATATAAATATAAATATAAATATAAATATAAATATTAGGTTGGGCATTCTGGATCAATGATCTTTAGCTGTATTGTATTTTTATCTTAACATATGGGATTTTTGTGTTTTAAGAAAATAGAGGTATTCCTTGGAAAATCGACATCAGGGTATTGATAATTTTAGGTAGTAAGAGGAAAATGAAATTTTATAATGATCTAAGTTTGTGGATAGTACCGATATAATTGTTCATAACCAAAGCCGATGCACGTCTGCTTCACTTATCTAAGAACAGCAGTTAATAGCCATTGAGCACTTACTTGGTACCAGGTGCCATTCTAAGCACTTTATCTCTGTTGTTTCATTTACTTCTCACAACGCCTTCATGAGGTAGTGTCTCAGAAAAATAACTTGGCCCTGCCCAGGCACCTGCATTTATGTTAGTACAAATAAAGCTCACAATGTCACCATGTGGCCTAGATGGGCAGTTACTGTCTGGTTTTTCTCCCCAGACTCAGCCAATTTAAGAGCTACACTGTCTTCCCACATAGCTTGGGTAGCGTAACACGGGAAACATGACAGGAGAATGTGTACAGGGGCAAGTAAACTCACCAGCTTCCAAGGAGTAAATCGTTCTCACAGGAAAAGGGCACTGTGATCGTGGGCAGGGAGTGGGGAGAGTTGGGAGATGAATTTAAGAAACATTTAGTGCTTTACAGTTAGTTAAAGCTTTTCCTTTTGTTATCATGGGTGAATAGATAAATAAACACACACACAAACTGTAAAACACAGTAAAAAGTACTTTCTATTTTTTTTAAGATTTACTGACAATTCTTCTTAGAGAAAGAACTGACTGTGGAAATGCCTGTTTGGGGTAGGTGAGACTCTTTAGAAAAGGACAGAAGATGAGGATTGGGGGAAGGATTCGCTGTACTGAGGAGAAAAGTTGAGTAGAGAGAAGAGAGAGGGAAGACCCAATAAGATGGCTGGATCTAGGCAGTGAGGTCCAGGAAGGTCCCATGGTAGTTGTGGTAGCCAGCCTTTAAGATGGCCCCCAACGATCCCCGCTTCTTGGTATTTCGCGCCCAGTTTCCACACGCTGTAACTATCTCTCACACTGTACCACAGTTGGTCTGTGTGATTAAATAGAACATGGCAGGAGCGATGATATGTTCCATCCAAGGTTTGATTATAAAAGACTATGGCTTAGTTCTGGCTGGGTAGCTCAGTTGGTTAGAATGTTGTGCCGGTACGCCAAGGTTGCAGGTTCAGTCCTCAATCAAGGCACATATAAGAAGCAACCAATGAATGCATAAATAAATGGAACAACATATTGATGTTTCTCTCTGTCTCTCTCTCTTCCTCTCTCTCTCTCTTTAAAATCAATTAAAAATTTTAAAAAAGAACAACCACCATGGCTTCTGTCTTGGACTTCAGTCTCTCTTTCTCTTTCTCCCCCCACCCCTTGGAGAAGTCAGTTGCCACACTGTGAGCAGCTGTGGAGGACCCCATGGGTGGAATAGCAACACAGAGCGATTGCCAAGGCCTGATAGTGGGTGGCTGGTGGGGACTCTGGTTTTAAAGTGAACCCCTTCTTTTCCAGGCCCTAGGAACCCAGAGAAGGAGAATTCTGAGCATTAACTGTAGGAGAAACAAGGACAAGCATTGCACGTCAACTATCCACACACCGACTCGCTGGAACACTCTGTCCGACTTTCCAAAGGCTCCTCTTCCCCTGTACCTGAGGGGAGCCCTGTGTTCCCCTTGAGGTTGGAATATTTTCTTGGGCCAGCCCCTTTGGTTGTGGCTACTTTCACTGTTGCTGCTATCTTGCATCTCAGCAGAGATGCATTTCCAAGGGGTGAGGCTTTTCCAAGAGGCCAGACTGCTGTTGGTGCATGTGTTGACCCGCTGCTCCTATCATTGCAGATGGGAACACGAGAGCCCTGTGAACAGCCGCTCTATGGCTACCAGGGTGGAAGGTGGGTCTCTTCTCACTAGAGGTATCATTCTTTATTGACTCCTTGTTCTTGCTGCTTTCAATTTTTTAGAACTATCCCCTTTTTTTCTTGATGAAAGTATCCCTGGCTGAATCAGAGGACAATAAATGGGTCTACTCAGTGTTACACCCCAAAGAATTCCTCTGCACCAGTCACCAGTGTGTGCTCGAGATGGAAGCAGGAGCAGTTCCTCCCACCTGGAAGCTATCCAGGGAACTTCCCGGGGGGGGTTGGGGGGTCAGTCAGCAGCCTTTACCCCACCCCCGGATGTGTTTTATGTACTTGTTTCCAGGGTCCCGGGCTCAGCCTCCAGTTCCGTGTGCTCTTCACTATTCCGCCCAGCAGATCCAGTGCTCTCATACTGGAGGGAATTCCTGCTTTTGTTCATGAGAGTTGGACGAAGACCGAATGTTAGAGCTGGAAGGAATCTTAGAAAGCTATCTAATTTTGCTCCCTTGCTTTCCACAGAACTGGAGAGGTGAAGTAATTTGTCTGTAGGTTCACATCTATTTAGGGGCAGAGCTGGAATCAATTTTCGGTCTCCTAGCATCTAAGTCAGAGTTCTTTTCACTGGAACATTCACTCATTTCTCCAGAGGGATTCCCCAAATAGTAATTATCACCTCAGGGAACTGAGAGTGGTTTTATATAATATATATGTGGTCAGCAAAATACAGGGCAGTTTTTAAGTAACTAAAAATAGATCAGAAGAGAAGTACATCTTTATCCGCAAAATTGAATTTATTGGAGGAAGTATAATTTACATCCATCCTGCAGATTAAAGATTAATCTAATATAAACAAGTAATGGTGAATTAACTCTTCCACTTTATTCTTGAGAATATGTATAATTGCTTCCTCTTTCTTGAAAATGAGTAAGATTTTTTATTGTATCTGACAGTTTCAGGATTTTCAAGGCAAAATGTGCAGTTTCTTAAGGCTGACATTCCTCAACCGATTATTTCCTAGTCAATCCATTAAACACATGTTAATCATTTGTGTACTTAAAAAATTTATACTTATCTCTGTAATCTTTCTGGTCTTGGGGTAACTGGACTCACCGAGAGATGCTGAGGGGAAGGACGGAGCTCTGGTGGGCTCTAGGAGGCAGCGAGATCTCCAAGAACAGGAACTCTGTGTTTTCCATCTCTGGGTCATGATAGTACCTCCCTATATAAATTGCTATTTTTTTGTTTTAATCATTGCGAAAACCAACTATTCCTCAAGGTCTGTGGAAATTCTGTTTGCATCAGCAGGGTCATTTCATTCCAGGGACTCCACATCTTTGGTCACTCAGCACATAGTGTTTCATTTGATGGTGCAGGTGGGCACTTGGCAGGTGTCCATGAAGGAGCATGTCGGGGCACCAGAAACCAACCCTGGCTTCCCCATCCCCTGTCTGGACACCCCCAGCTTCCTGAGAAAGAGGGTTCCATTAGCTATCCATGGTATTGTGATAATTGGGCACTGATTGGAAGATTTAGAAGCCAGGCTTGGTCTAAGGGATGTGTGAGAGGAGGTAACAGGAAGGACTTGTTCAGGCATCATTAGTTTCCCCTTGTCACTCCCAGTTGGGTATTTGGGGGACAGCTCTTGCCTCCTGGATACTCACTGGTAGGACATGCTCACTAGCCAGTGTTTAATTTCCTACCTGATCAGGGATGGACATGCTCTCTGTGAAGTACCTCCCTCTCTCCAGGTAGGTGTTTCTGTCCTCTTTTCCTTCAGCAACCACTTACAC
This sequence comes from Mormoops blainvillei, assembly GCA_004026545.1. NCBI lineage: Eukaryota > Metazoa > Chordata > Mammalia > Chiroptera > Mormoopidae > Mormoops > Mormoops blainvillei. The sequence goes on from PVJD01005070.1 coordinate 55,103, forward strand.
TTGACTCTCTAAAGATTAGACAGTGGGAATCAATGTAGCAGTGATCTCTGTGAGCAGCTCCAAGGAAGTCAAAGTCAAAACATATCAAATGTATTTGATATAAGGAAAAAATTAAGTTGCTTTTCTTTCTGGATGAACGCTAAAGCAGTCCATTAATGTGAAATGGGTGAGGACAGCTTCTAGGGTGAGCTATCAAGCCTGCCACTCACTGTGTGTGACCTTGGACAAGTTTCAAATCGTCTCTAAACCCCGTTTTCCCTTCTGAAAAGAGGGGAAAATAATAATACATACATTAAAGGGCTGCTACAATGAAAAACTGATGAATGCAAAGTGCTTAACTCAATAAACTTATCTATCGTCATGGTTAAGCTTTGTGATTCGGAATATGACTCAGTTTAGCTTCCTTCATTTTTCAGATAAACAATCTGGAGACTGTGCATGTTGTGTACTGATTGCCACACAACTATAGATAATGGTAGTTAAGATGAGCTCTTTGGCCTCCTGAAACAGTTCAGTGCCTTTCTACACAGTGCTCTGAGTCAAATTTGAAATGTGCATCCAACTATGAAAAAAATAATGTGTATTTTTCAAAATATTTCTGATGAATGAAAGTGAATATAATCTTGTTTTATTTGTTGCCTACAACTTTGGATGGTATGCTCTATAACATCAGACCATATGCAAATATGTGATTAATAAATAATTGCTGACTCACTGAAGAAAGCTAGAGTTGATGGTTCCACAGAAGTTAATATTAAAGACAATGCATTGTTTCTCCCCAAAAAGACACAGTTAAGGATAGCAAGTCTTGAAGACTGACATTTTAATTTATTTTCACCCTATGTTTTGCTATTCCAAGAACAAGGAAAAATTTTTTTGCAGAAGTCAGTACAGTGAAAGTCAAACTGTACCAACTGGTTTGAACTGTGGGATTAACATAGAAGACCTGCCCGCGGACAAGATTGTGGTATTAGAGGTCACGAAGAAGGTGAATCATGGGCATCAGCTGGATACCATATTGTTTACTGCTTGGAATAAAATCCCCTCTGCTCCTGCTCTGAAGCACAGCTTCATACCAATTACTTAGGACCAAAGTTTACTTCCGATTCCAGCCTTAACAGACAAGTGCTGAGCCCATCAAGTTTTATTGCAGTCAATACATCTCCCTTCCAGAAGCAACTGGTCACAGCCATTTCCAACACAAAGCTGCTTGGGCCACCCTTTCTTCTTTTTATAGTCTGTTTCCAGACACTCAGTGACCCATAAAGTTAACTGATAACGAAGTCACAGCCATGACCAGGGCTGCTGTTCTTGCACCCACCCCTAGAGTCTCTGGGCTCCCCAGCCAGGGCCTGTTGCCTTTTCCCAGGACATGCACACTTGGAGGCAATGAATCATGCGGTTGGTCCCTTGTGGGGTCATGCCTTTTGGTCCACCCCCAGGACCTGGGTCCTTAACCCAAACTGATTCTTTAAATGTTCTCCAAACTCTGGGACTTCCGGTTTGCCTTCATGAATGCCCATACTGTGTTTCATACCTGGCAGAACCCTTATTAACGGAGATGTGGCTCCTGCTTGGTGCGTTGGGGTCAAGGCACACCATGGGCTCTAACCACCTGTGCAAACGAAACAATGACTCAGTTGACATTTCTGGTTTTATGTCCTGGTGGTGTCATTTACAACCTAATTTGTCTTCTTCATCTCCCCTTCCTCTCTAAATAGGGTGAGTATATATATATTGAAGAGAGTGTGATGGGGTAACTTGGTCTGTAGGCAGGGGGAAATTTGACAGTTATTTAATGTAAAGAAACTTGTCTTGGTGCAGGGTCCATAAATGATCCCATGCCTATGATCAGTAAGCCACTCAACCTCCTAGTTTAAAGATTTGGATAGGTTAGTAAAGTTCCTTGACTTCATCAACTTTGTGAATAGTTAAAAGCAGAGCCAGAGTTGGAACTCATATCTTCTCACTCCCAGTCTGGTGTTTTTCTCATCACACAATAATACTATGCTCCATCAAAATCAAATTTCATTTTTGTGGCAGAAAGATTCACTTCACAAATAGGGAGAGGGTAATGAAATGTGTTTTGGTTTTGCTAAAGCTGGTAACTATTTCCCACAATATATTAATAAATGAAGAAATGAAACAGGGGTTAAATCTCATCATAGAAATACACAGTGTTAGAAAATTCTGATTTATGGAATTTTAGAACTAGAGGGTACTTTATAAAATAATCATCTAGTACAGTGAGTTTCACGTTTTGTTCCGTGGAACTCCAGTGCACAGAGGTGCCTCGAGGACCTTCTATAAATAGGGGAAGAGAGTACACAGGACTCAGGGACTTCTCCCTCAGGGCCACAGGAGCAAGCCGGTCTTCATCTGTTTTATATGTTGGAGTTTTATGTTAGGTTTTATGCTAAAAGATGAATCCACTTCTAAAGAAAGTTTGTAAAACTTAAATCTAGTTCAGACCTGGCTGGGTGGCTCAGTTGATTGGAGCATTGTCCCAATTAGCTGAGTTTACGTTCATGGGGACACATAGGGGAATCAGCCAGTGGGTGCATGGAGGGGTGGAACAACAAACTGGTGTTTCTAAGAAAGAAAAAATTTTTTTTAAATCTAGTACAAACCCTTAATATGGCAGGTGAGAAAATGGTGCCCTTGAATTGTGACCCTGTGTAGTTGCAAAGTGGGAACCATCTCACTCTAGGAATGAGGGAACCAAGACTCAAATCCTAAGAGATTTGTAGAAAGTTATGGATTTCATCAAGTGACAGAGCCAGGGCTGGTATCAGGTATATGTTTTTTATTCCTAGCCTGTGACTTCCCATCTCATCACACTAGTGAATAATATTAAACATGTGGGTGATCTCATTGTTCCATGATCAAATTAAGTCCCAAAAGGAATGAGGAACCAAAGAGGAGGAGGTTGAGGGACCAGAAAAGGAGAAAGTAATAAGCAACTAATGTGGGGTAGCTGACTTACTCCTGGAATATGGAAGCAGGTTGATTCATTGTCTGTTCCTTTCCTCATGAGTCCATTTCGTTATACAAGTTCCTTAGTACAAAGCTTTATCTCCAGTACCTAAACAAAAGTCTGGCACCTAGTTAGAGCTCAATAAATATTTGTTGAATCCTCATGACATCTTCAAAACCCTTTGCTGGTCAAGAACTAGAGTATGATATGTTTAAAAAAATCCATTATATGTCAGATGAGCATAAACATAACTATGGAGTGTCATAGGTTTATTTCCACACATAGGAAGTGCACAAGGCCTGTTCACTGAATGAACCCAAGCACTCAACAGGCACTGCTGGAATAAAGGAAGAAAACATGGTGCAGAGTGGATTACCTACTCAAAGCCGCCCTGCCCTGGCAAATCCCCATGGTGCCTGATACAAGGCAAAGTTCCCAGTGGCAGCTGGCACCGCTGACCTCTGTTCTCGACAGAGGAAGTGCACAGTCCACTCATAAACTGCTGGGCTTATGTTCAATTGCCCTCTGGGGTAGCCTGAACCTGAATGAGCTCAAACAGAAACAGATAAAAACTGGGATTAGAAAGTTTTTATTATATCTTACTCAGAGTGGTTAGCATTTGTTGTAGACTATCAAAGAGTGCTGAACAACATCTTTCCCTGGGGAACTTTAAGAACAAGATGGCTAGAGGCTGCAGGTTGAAATATTCTTGTCTCACCTTACAACACCATCATGGTTTATAGTCTTTGAAAGAGCCTTGAGGCAGGGCAATGTATTAGGTGCCCTTCTGAGGCCATCTGCTATTCGTTATTCGTTTCAGAGAAAGAAAACACAAGGGGAACTCCCAAAAAACAAAAGTAACAGAGCACTGTAAGGCAATCTCACACACACACACACACACCCCATTAACGGGATGAAATGTGTGACCATGAGACCAGAAGAGTGAGATTCTAATGGAAACCATGCTTGCCTCTGTTGGTTCCGGTTCTGCCCAGGTCCTGGGACATACCTCTGATTCTTAAGTGTTGTGGGCTGGTTTACGTCAACATGGTGGGATTACCGTAGAAGTCATTAGATGTACTTTTGGATGTGGCTTTTCCATTTACATAATTAAAACCAACTATTTAGCTGAAGTTTTCCTATGACCCAGTTCCTGACTTCCTTCTGCTTTGGCCGTTTGGGGCCAATGTCTTGGCTCCGCGGAGAGCTAAGGATATTTCTGTCTTCACTACCTGCGTGTACCAGACACTGCCAGGAACTTCATTGTCCTTCTTGTTTTAATCCCCTTATTGGACCCAAGTGGCAGTCCCCAGTCTCTGGACGGCAACAAGTGGCTGGCGCGGGGGCGGGAAAGCCTGCCCGGGCTCCGTGCGGGGACCCCTGCCTACTCTTCCTCCGCTTCCCACCTCGCCGCCCCCGGGGCCACTGCTTTGGAGTGTGGGAGTGGGAAAGTCCTATTTTAAGGCACTCGGCTATTTTCCATCCCTTGCTCGTCCACTGCGCGGCACGGGGCTCCAAGCTACGAGACAATCTCAGGCTCCCTTGCCCGGCCCTACTCGACCCCGGCGAAAGCATGCCCGTACTCCCGGCCGCCCCTCCGGCGGGCGGTGCGTACGCACCACTTGGCTCGCGTTCCCATTGGCTACTGCCTGTTGCTAACCCACGTGATCGGCGCCGGCGCGCCCCGCCCCTGGACCCCGCCCCCGCGGGCTCTGGCTCGGCAGCGCGTTCCTGAGAGACTCTTGGCTCTCTGCCGCCCGCCTCGCCGACCGTGCCGCCGATGCCCACAAGGTGGCAGTGTCGCGTTGTTTGCGTCCCGGCCGGGGTCCGCGACAGCCGCGCGGGGCGTTCGTCGCCAGCGCGGTCCTCCTGCAAAAGTTTTAATGAATGTAAACACACCCGGGCCTCGGACTCTCCGAGGTCGCTGGTCTGCAACCCTCCGATTTCGGGGTTCCTCTAGGAGATTTATACTTCATGGTCCCGGTGGCATCGCCCTTTGTCCCCAACTCAGAATCAGAATTTGGGACGTGTGATTGAAGCAGGTTTGTCGAGGTTATCAGGAATGTTTTGTTTTGCTTTAGGGAGCTTATGCTGAGAATTGATTCTTAAAGAGACACACAAACAATCCGACAGCTATTCTTTGTGTCTTTCCTTGAGAGCCTTCCTTGCAAGAGAAGCAATCCACAGCCTCCCTTGCGTAGTGAAAGATCTAACCCCCCCAGCATTTCAGAAGTTCCTCCCTGCGCGGTGTCCAGGCGTCTTGAACAGCTAAGGGAAAGGAGGACACGACACGGGGAGCCTTCTGCTCTACAGCTGTCCCAGGATGCCCTTTAATTCCAGGCACACGGAGAGATAAGCCCCTCTGACCTTATTTGACCCGGCTGCAGGCGCCAGGCATTCTTATTTAGTGTGTGAGGCATGGCAGGGTCCACTTTTCTCTTGCTCAGTGGAATGTTTTTTCTTCCCACACTTTTCTTGCTGGCTTGTGGCTGGACCTACGTTCCCTGCTGCTGTCTAACCCCTCTCCAATCCCTCACTTCCAGGCTGTATGATTGGAGGTTAGGGACCCAGGAGAGGCCAGCAGTGAAGTTTTTTTTTTTTTTAAATTTTTGTTTTTAACTTTTTAAAGAAAGGTGTCCACGTGCTGTGCTTTTCCATCTACTCGGAGGTGAGGAGCGCTCCCGACAACCACCTGGTGTCTCCTGGAGTTTGGGGTTCACCTATGTGACCTGAGAGCAGAGAGAGCCATTTGCAGTGGCCGGGGAAGGAGGTAGCTGGGAACAGCCTGTCCTCTGCCAAGAGTTGGCAAGGTAAACATGCACTAACGAGTCTTCCTGTTGGCAAAGTGGACACACTTCCCCAGGCAGCAGCGGGGCAAGGTGAGCAGCACAAAAAATGACCCACGGAAGAGAAGTGAGTGACCAGCCAGCACAGGCTGCCCTCCAACACTGGGGAAGGGGGATGGAAAAAGCCCACAGAAGCACCCCACAAGAGAAAGCACCAGCATTTGTGCATGTGTCACCAACCCCTGATCACAGTCGAGCCGTCCTTGAAGAGCTTCCTTTGTTCTTTGGGTCCTGAGAGACCTGTACCAACAGCCATGACAGGAGAAGGCTGAATACCCAAGAAGGAGCCAACATTGGTCGTGTCCTCCCAACAGCAAGGTCCCAGTCCTCAGCCAGCTTCCAGTTGTCACTGATACAGGAGGTGGTCCAGTTTTAAATTTTGACTGGAATAAGCTTTTTAATATATGAAAGATGAGGCCATTCACGAATCCACCACGAATGAGATGGGTGAGGTAAACTGGTCAATGACATTTCATTCGGAGGTGGGAATTAATAACACTGATAGCAGCAAATATTCGTACTTTGCGTTTTACATGTATTAACTCATTTAGTCTTCACAACAGCCTTGAGAAAGAGTCTTATTATTCCCATTTTATAGATGAGGAGGCTGAGGCTCACTGAGGTTAAATAAATAGTGCAAGGTCCGTAGCTAGTGAATGGAGCAACCAGGATTGGAATCTGGACTTTGGAGTCTGGGTGTGGAACTAAAGTGGTGCCTTATCTGCGAATTTTTTTTCCTATTCGTAACCAAACTTTACCCAGCTTCAAGGCCCAATTCTAATTGTTCTGTCTAAGAACCTTCCTTGGCTGTGCCAGCTGAGAGCCTCCCTTGCTCTGTTTTCAGGGGTGTGGTCCTGGCTGCAGAGTGGCCGTTGCCTTAGACACTAGAGGCACCTTCGGAGGGATTAGCTTCAGAACCTGAGACAACTGCTCTTTCGGAGGTGGACGCGATGTTTGTGACCACCCAGAAGTCATTTGGAGTACCGCGAAAATGCCAGTCACCAAGCTACAAGAAACCAGTTTTGGTAAAAGGAAATAGGGTACACTCTAACTGAATGAGACTGGTTTTCTTCAGTGGTTTGAAAACTGGATCTAAGTGTAAGTCCAAAGGAGAAAATCCCCCCAAAAGGTGAGCCATGGCCACCTCACTAGAAAGCATGTATTCCAAGGAATCTTGGCCGGGTAAAACTCATTTGGAAGTACATGTTCTTTTGAAAAATACATGTATTTTCTAATCATGCTCATCACTTTATATTCGACTCTCATTTATATTCTTTTGATAATAACTAGATTATGAAATGTGAGGAAAGAGGCAGTATCTTTTACTTCTTGATATTTCCTTTCACACGAAGTATGTAACTTGGTGACTTACACATAGTAAATATAAAATAAATATGTTCAACTGACTAAGAGCCTTGTATATTGGGGAAACTTTCTACTTCAGTAGAATTAAGAGGGGAGTCACGGCCATACAGATGAGCCTGGGCGTAAGGCTGAAGAAAAGGTACAAGGATAGAGTAACATGAGAAATACTTGGCCTATTTGAAAAAGAGTGTCTCACAGGGACAGAATTTATCTAGTGGAATCATGGGAGATATAATTAGAAAGGGATGTTTTATGGGCAGATTTAATCTTTATCTTCTAGGCCAGTCATTCTAATTTTTTTTTTTTGTTACTATTAGAGAATTTTCTCTGCTCCTTCCTAAGTAGGACCCCTAAACAGAAACACAATATGTAGAGCAGATAAAAATAAAAGGTCTCTGGCTAAAGTTGTGGGAGAGGGGGCTGGGGACTGGGCCCCTCAGACACATACCCCAGGCACCTCTGGGAAATCCTCAGGCCCTTCCAAAGCAGTTTGAACCACTAGCATAGGCACTGGGGAGCCCTTGAATGCTGTGTTCCTTTTGCATCTTTATGTAAGTGTAGTCCCCAGCTTCCTGACAGTTCCCGGTCTGCTCTTCACTACTTTGAATCTCTCCTCTTTCCCAGCAGTGTCATGAGACCACTGCCCTGTGGCATACCCTACCCAACAGCCGTGCCCACTTCTTCCTTGCTAATGGGGCCCAACTTTAGGCTAGGCAGCCCTGTACTCAGTGACACCATTGAGTCGTGGTTGCTCTAAGACGGGTTGGTCAAATCCACTGCCAACTCTTCTGGTAGGTAAAATTTTATCGGAACACATGACACTCATTTGTTTACCTCTTATCTATAGCTGCTTTCATGCTACAGTAGCAGACTTGAGTAGTTGTGGCAGAAAGCCTCTGGTTGGCAAAGACTAAATTATTGACTATCTGGCCCTTAACAGAAAAAGTTTTTAGGCAACCATGGCACTCCCGTTCTTCCTTGCCAGGATTAAGGGTAGACTTAATGACTTTTGACCAAAGAAATGTTAGGTAAAGTTTGCTGGAAGCATCTAAAAAAGATTTCCTTCCTGATAAGAGAGAGAAACATGAAGAGAAAGTTCTTTTTGTCCTCTTCCCTTCTATCACATGAGGACATGATGTCTGGAGCTGTGGCAGCCATCCTGTAATCATGAGGAATGATCAATGAGTCTGATTTCTTGATGGCATCACTAAGTCACCAAGCCTGCCTTAGGACCATCTACTTATATACTTCGTGCTGAGCAATCAATCCCTAAGATTTAAGCAAGTCTTCTTTGGATTTTTGTTATTTGCCACTTTATGGAGAACAATCTTAGGGTATTTTGTTTAAAGCATAACAGCAAAAGGCAGAGTGTTCTTGTGGAAATCGTGCAATGGAGTCAAATATAGCAAACCCAAAGGATACTAACAATGATGACTAATAATTATTGAACGTTTATAGCATGCCAGTCACCATACCAAGTACTTTACGTTCATTTTATCATTATCGTAAAATCTTCTGGAGACACTTTTCGTTATGACCTCCATTTTCCAGATAAGGAAAGTGAGGTTTAGAGAAATTTAATGATTATTTCAATGTCGCACAATTAAGTGGCAGAGTTCAAATTTACACCCAGGTCTGCTGACTTGAAAAGCCAATATCTTAGCCATGATTTTACACTGCTGCCTCCACCGACAGACCTGAGTTCAAATTTCAACTTGTCCACCTAGCAAGCGAGTTACTTAATCGCCCTGAGCCTCAGATTCTCTGTAATATTCTGAAGATAATACAAGGCCTTCCTCAAAAAGAAAGAGTTTCCGCCCAGTGCCTGAGACACGGAGGGTCACTGTTTTGCCTTCGTGCGTATTCCTTTAGGGGCGAATGAATGGCAGTAAGGGAGTGAGAGGAGTAACCAAGAGACAGATAGTAGCCGGGGAAGTGAAAATAGACTCAAGTGAGCAGAGAAAGGCGCACCACTTCCCGAAACATGAACGGAGGCCTGGAGCAGGGTCCACCAGGGAGAGCGAGATACAGTGAGAATCAGGATGTTCACTCCTGGCTACGGGAGTATTTGAACAAGAATTTGGTGGCCTTATGGTCAGCTGCAGCCGGAGAGGGCTTCCTAGTCCGCTGTCCTGTCTCATGGCCCTTTGAATAATTCCAGGGAACCAAACAAAAGGAAATTCCTTGAGTTGTTATCATTCCCCTGTGTGTAAAACTGGGTCATTGTGCAGAATCAAGTGTTCCTCAAAGTGTAGGTCATTCGTCCTGCAGACATTAAGTAGCATGTTGGTGTTTTCCTTACTGTGGTAAGGCCATTTGCCCACAAGGAATGGAAGCCTGAGGACTCCGAGGAAGCATCAGAGATTACCTTTGCGGTTATTAGCTTTGTTTTAGTGATTTCCTCTCTGAGCTTTACTATACAATTTTTAATGGAAAAAGAATAATCGAGACCAGTCCACTTAAAGAGCTTATGGAAAAAATATATGAAACCTAGAGTTTAAAAAGCAGATTTAACTGTGAGGACTATTCTTTAAAAGAGAACAGAGGAAAGCAAGAAAAACAACCCCAATGGCTTATTATGTAACATCCAGATGTTTAGCATCAACCAGGCCAGACGATGGGGTGACATTTTCACTCTTCATCTGGTCTCTTTGGCCTCACTGTAGATGCAGAGAAAGAGAGAGAGAGCTGTGTAAGAAGATTGCTGGGGCAATCTCGTCCTTTCTCCCGGCTTGCCCTTCAAGAGACCCGTGAGGGTTCAGCGGCATCTTTAAGCTTAGATGCAGCTGATTCTTAATGAATGCATTCCTTAGACCCAGCAGGGGCTTGAGAAGCTTCTGGGAATCATCAAATGATTGGTTTCAGGTAGACAAAGCAGTGGGTGAAAGAAACGTTTCCTTCTCATTCAGGTGTTTTAGGCTCGAGCAGACCTAGAATTGTTGCATCGTAAACATACTAATCCAACATAGTATTAAAATATGCCTGGGGGCTTGCAACGAGTGACAGCTGCTCTTCAGAGTGATAGATAGATGCCCACATTTCAACTTGCTTTGTTTGTCAGCGTGTACTTTTGTTCCTGCCAGAAATGCCAGCGAAGGGCAACAAGCACATTCTGCTAGAATACGAAAACCAAGACCTGATTAGTGGAAGCGTTTGTTGAAAAAGCATTTTCACTGCACACTAATCTCTACATATCCTGTGGGGAAATCCTTTCAATCCCATACCTGATAAATAAATCTGGCAAGTGAATAAACACTCTGTAAGTCTCTTACTGATATATAATTCCACCTGTTATGTGAGTTCTGCTGGCCTCTGAGCTCAGGCAGCATTGTGTACCTTTCAGGCTGACCTGGAACAAAGCCTGCCAAGAAAAAGAAACGTGTGCCGCGACCCTGCCCAGCACTGAGCACTTGACTGCAACCTTTCATAGGAACCAAGGGGGTGTTCAGGGCTCATGTTGATGTCCTGGATTATGGTTGTTATTATTTGGCACTTTTGTTGAACTTGAATACTCCACTAGGCATTGTATAATACTGCAGATCAGAAACATTATGCTCTTTTTCCTCTGGTTTTCCACTCAGGGCAAGGGTAGGGGTCCTGTGGCTGCTACAAAACCCTTTTTACAAGTTAGAATGGAGTCTCAGTGCAAACACGTGTTCTTCTTTAAAGCCCCTCTAGTGCTCTCCAGGACTCCTGTAATGCGGCTCCACTGCAGCTCAGACATACCTACGTCCTAGTGCATATCTTGTAGGTTTGTGAGGGCACAGGTTATGCCTGACACATCCGTGATCAATGAGCCGTTTATCAGTAATGAATGAATGAATGAATGCACTTCAGTCTTTTATAAGTGTGTGTGTATTTGTGTGAGATGTTGCCAGAGAGCGGTAGTTAGGTTCTGTTAAATTAGGGACTTATTTCAAAATGAATTAAGAAAAGGTCTCTTAGGTCTTTGGTAGGACCCTCAAAGATGGCACGGGGTCTCCTGACCACATGTAGGAACAGGGAAAACAATGCCAGTACCATCCCAAGGCATGTCTTGTGTATCTGAAAAAGCACTGTGCAAAGGGAACCCCCAAGATGTCCCTTCAGCATACACATGCACGCATCGAAAATACCTTTACAAACCTCAGAAGACTCAGGGTCACTGATTGATGTGCACAAGCAGTCATACGTGCATGATGTTGAAACAAGTTTGAAGATAATAACGGTGAAAGAATCCGGTTGATTGTTTGATATTTTATCAACAAAAGAACTCCGGTCTGTTTTCCACCACTGCATAACAAAGGCTAACCCCTAAACTTAATGATTTAATGCAACAAATATTTATTATCTCAATTTCTGAGGGTCAGGAATCTGGGCGTGGCTTCTTGGGGTGGTCTTGATTTCATGGGGCTGCAGTCAGAATGTCAACAGGAGCTGTGTTCATCTGAAGGTTTGACTGGGGCCGGAAGATCCACTTTCAGGATGGTGCACTCACACTGCCACCGGCAGGAGGCCTCAGTTCCTCGGGAGAGGGGCCTCTCTGCAGGCTGCTTGAGTGTCCCCATGATGTGGCATTCCCCACCCCCTGCCCCTTAATGGGGGATCCAGGAGGAGAAGGACACTGCAGTGCCTTTTATGGTTTCATCTCCACAGTTGCCCACCATCGCTTCCCCTTTATTCTGTTCATTAGAGTCCCTAAGTCCAACCAACACTCAAGGGGAGGAGAAGACTTCACCTCTTGAAGGGAGGAGCACCAGAAACTTCGCGAACATATTTTAAGTCCACCACAGAGCTGTTGCTTCCATTTGACAAGGACGTTTTGAGCACCAGTGGGCCTTTCCCAGCGTCCATGTTAAATGAGTAAATCCTGCCAGCTCTGTGCTCTGTGAAGGGTCTACACAGCGTTGCCCAATATGAGAAGAAAGTTGTCTGAAAATCAGGACCTGTGGTTCAGCGTGTTTGACTTTATAGCTTTTATTTTGAAACCATTTTTGTTTTCTCTGTCTGCAACATGGAGAGGCTGCTCACTGACACCTGTCTGCAACCTCTCTAAAAAAGAATGATGGTAATGCTCACTACTGGCCGTGCCGAGTGTTCCACAAGTACGAATTCATTAAATTCTCACAGCTACCCCGTGAGCCCGATGTTCTTGTCATCATCATCCCTATTTTACAGATGGGGACAGGGAAGGCTGAAGTAATTCGCCCAAGGATACCTAGCCAGTATACGGTAACACAGCGAACTGAACCCAGGCGGTCTGCTTTCTCCTCTGTGTGAAAGTGCCTCTCCCTTCAGGTGAACTGGCTTTCTCCATCCAGAACTCCTAAAGTCAAGTTTATGTGTATGTTGTATAGCTTCTACTTTAACTCAGAATATTTCAAAAACATTCTGCAGAGTAGGACGGGGCTGAGGTCTGGTATTTATCACCACCGCCACCCCTGGGCTCCGGCTTAGACCTCCCCACCGCCATCCCTCGTTCTGGGTTCGGGAAACCGTTCTCTGTCCTGCCTCTTCACGCTGGGGGGTGGTGACAGCTCCCCACCTGCAGTAGGCAGAATAATGTCCCCTCTAAAAAGTCCATCCTAATCCCTAAAACTTGTGAATAAGACTAAAGAACTTTGTATATGTGATTAACTTGAAGGCCTTGAGAAGGATACATTATCCTGGATTACCCAGAGGTGCCCAGCATATTACAAGCATCCCTATAAGTGAAAGTCAGAGTTGAAAGGGACTTGAGGATGTTACGTTGCTGGCTCTGAAGGTGGAGGAAGGGACCTTGTGCTAAGGAGAGCGGGCAGCTTCTAGCAGTTGGAGAAGGCAAGGAAGCAGATTCTCCCAAGAGGCTCCGGAAAGAGTGAAGCCCTGCTGGCACCTTGGTCTTAACCCAGTAAGAATCATTTTGTGCTTCTGACCTCTGGCACTGGGAGATAATAAATCTGTGTCATTTTCAGAAAAGAAAAACTCTGCAAAGATGATGAAAATTCACCCTGCTGCTTTTATATGACACAATAACAGATGAAGAGACTACGTCTTAACTGGAGATTATATAATTATATAAATTTAACACATGCTTAAGTTCCAAGCATATAAGCCCTGCCTTCAAGAAACTAAGGAATTCATTGGGGAGGAAATATGTACACCCATAAGGCAAACAAAAAAACAACTTCATTTAAGGGCAAATGTGTGCAGTACTGATAACGAGCGCTGGGAAAGTATGAAGCCAGACCGGAGAACGGTTGGAGCAGCTGAGTGTCTTCTGAACTTGGCTGTTGTCTTCTTACTATGTCTAAAAGGCCATGCAGGAAGCAATAAAATCATCTTGCTGACAGGCAGTCCCTAGACACACAACATTCTAGAAGGTGTAAAACAATCCTCTTCTTTTCCCACTGGTCGCCCTTTAATTGATTTAGCACAGCCTCTGATGAGTTCCCACTTTCCCTACTGTCCCACTTTTCTGTGCCATCCTGCCAGCACCCAGAATGGTCCAGGGGCGGGGACCCATGCTCCAAGCTCTACCCAGAGGTTCCCATACTTACTGCTCCCTCACAGGCCTCCCTTGCATTCAATTTTGGTTCACCAGCCTTCGGAGATGAGCATCCACCAGATAAAGAAGCTTTCTCTTTCCAGTTACAGCTATTTCCCACAGCCTAACTTTTACTCACCAGGGTGGAAAGGGGTGAGCGTGATAAAGAGGACAGACAGTCAAGTACTCATCTGCGCCAATGAGTACCAGATGAGTACTCATCTGTACTCATCTGCATCGGAGTCTGATGGAAGCTGATGAAGGGCTAGGGTGTGAGCCCGTGGGGTGAAAGTTAAGAGCTTCTCAGGCAGGGAGAACGTATCCCAGAGCCCCGAAGGTAGGAACGGACATGTGGTAATAGAAGGAGCAGCAGAGAGACAGGCTTACTTGGGGTGGGTGGAGGGTTCCTCTAGGGAAGATGAAAAAGATTGCATGAGGCGAATGCCATGAAACTATGATGTGCTGTCGTGACAAGTACATGTTTGGGGACCCATTCAAGGAAGTGGCTGAATTATTTTATGTTCCATTTTCAGCCCAGGCTTGGACACTGTTTAAGTGTGGCTAAAGAAAGGGAAGGTGGTTGCTGGGGGGGCCCCTAGGGCAACATGTGGGAGAGTCCCAGCCTCCCCTTCCCCCCACTCCCATGACTGTACCCTACAGTCTGGAGTGCTGCCCTGGAAATTCTGCTCCAGAAATCCTAGGAGTTATTGCCAGGCCTTGAAAATAATTAATATACTTAGTAGGCAGCATCACATCACGGTGTGTGCCGGTATGTTCCAGGGTGGGCTACCGGACTATTTGCAACATTTTTCAGGAGGCTGCCCGGAGCCCCGGGCCTGCTGTGATTTTTGCAGCTGATCACACAGGTGTCTGACCCTGTTAGCGATGATCTCGTGCCCGGCTGTCATCTTGCACTCCCATGGAAAGACATTTGTCTGCTTTTCTAATATTTACAGCTGAATTCTATGCTCCCTGCTATGTGGATATCAAATACAAATTATTCCAACCCTAGTCTTTGTGTGTGTAGAGACTAAACCATGAGTGCCTTTTTCTAAGTGGGTATTTCATGAGATCTTTTCAGAGGGGCTGGTTCACATTTTGTTCCTCGGACTAGAGAGTGGCATTTCTTTGGTTCCCAGGTACTAGCGTGGAGAAGATGGTCTGTCTTGGTGGCGGTATCTCCTCCAGAATTTCCATCACTTTTGTAAGTGGAAAGGGGGATATTTACATGTACTATAAATATACTGGGTCCTTACTAAAATATTATTTAAGTTAGAGTGCAATTTAGTATAAAAAGTTTCCTCCTTGGACACCAGCCAATGAGTTTTAGTGGGTTGCCCAAAGGGTTTCATTGTAGAACTGAGCCACTTATAGACTGTGTCTACGGGTTGGGGTTCCAGTGATGTAATGTGGCTACAGTGTAACCAAGAAATGAGAAAAAGAATTTTGGGAAATTGTCCCAGTCTGTACTGTAATGAGAGGGAGAGGCTGCTAGATAGAACTGGGCTTATTAGGCAAAATGGGTACTGCTTTTAGCTCTATTTAAATGGTGAATTGTTGGCTCTCCTGTTTTCAACTGTTCCACAATTTCCACAGTGAGACAACCCAATTTCTATTTAAGAGTTTGGGTCCTGTTGTCAGGTGACTGGGATTTGAACCCAGCTCCACTCCTACCTAGCTGTGAAACCCTGGCAGAAATTATTTAACACCTCTAAGCTCTAGTTTTATGATAAATGGAAAATGATCGTAACAACCCCAACAAGAGCAACACAACAACAATCATATTTATCTCACAGGCAATTTTAAATTAAAGGAATTCATGTGAATTATTTAGTATCTGGTCCTAAATAAGCAGTCAAAATGCTGTAGTTTGTTAATAGTAATAGTAGTAATATATGTGTATTATTTGTAATGAATCGTAAGATTCAGAGTACATAAAACAGAGATAAGGCTGATAATGGTAAAATTTTTTAAAAATATATAAAACATCCCAAGTTTTGGATAATAGTTGGGAACGAAGTATTCGCTTCGTCCTTTATAGACATTGTTGCTATACTTAGCTCTAACGAGCTTTGTTGCCAGCTCACGGGAGAAAGCCTTCCACCTGCTTTGGCTGGCACACGTGCAGGTGTCTGTGTGTGTTCACGCGCATATTGCCCCATGTGGGACACTATTGCAGAGCGTAGAGGGAGCATTATGGGCTGTGGAATGAGAATGTCATGGGGAAAAAAGATTTCTCTTTAGTCCTTTCCAGTGGAACACAGCCCACAGAAGGACCTCTTTCTTCACTCTAAAGCCGTGCGAAGGCATTGGGGCTGACGGTCTTTCAACAACACTCTTTTGTTCTTTTTGGATTGCTCTAAGCAAGGTGCCCAGGCATCAGAAAAATTAAATGAGAGATAATAAAGTAATTTATCCTTTTCCCCCCTCGGAGTAAGGCACCCCTGCAGAAATAAAGGGAACCAAGACACTTACTCTAGGATCTGTGTAGGTTTTAGGAAACAAAGAGTGACAGCAATCAGATGTGCGGCTTAAAATAGCTACACTTCAGGGTGGACCTGAAATGCCAGAGAAATCACACCGGTGGTCGTCGCAGCCACTTAAAGGAAGTTACCGTCTCCACTCAGCATCTAAAAAAGACTTGCCTTCTGATTACAAATCTCTCGCTTTGGCTACATAGATAGTATTAAACAGCAATGTGCCCAAAATTGAATTGGGAAGGGACAGAAAAGTTGGAAAACAACAAGGTGTATTATTAGCTTTGATTGGAGTTCCCCTCTCTGATTCACGAGGTGATTCTCAAAGGTATCCTTCAAAGGGCGAGCGTGCAGGCATCTGCAGGCGCCAGAGCCCAGGGCCGCCTGAGCCAGGGTGGAGGGGCGTGAGTACGGCACTTTGAGAGCTTCAGGCACGTGGACTGCGTCTGAGCCCGAGCCTCGCGTCGCCCTTTCTCAGGAGCTCCAAATGTTCAGGAAGGGCCTTTTTGCACTTCGGGAAATAAAACAGGTAAAGAATCAGGATTGTTCTAGGGGAAAGAAACAGTAATGACAGGCTCTAACATAGGAAATATTTTGATGTGTTCGGGAAATTGAATGGAGAGCAGGATGAATGGAGAAGACTGAGCAGAGGGGGAGGGAGGCAGGCAGTAGGAAAGAGAGCTAGGCAGGGGCTGTTCCCGGACAATGAGCTCAGGTTTTTATTGCAAGAGCATTGGTAAACCACCGAGGACCTTTACGCTGGGGAGTTACAAGTGACCTGACACATGCTCACATTTAGGAAGATCTCTGGGTAACTTCGGGACACTCCCTGAAACCATAAGCTGTCAGTAGTCCTCAACAACATTCAACCCAGGCTCTGGGAGGCGGGTTGGGGTAACAGGGACCAGCCCATCCCCCAACACCATCCAGTCTGCTGAAGGGCACAGCATTTCAGAAGTCTCTGCTCACCACCTTCTTGTGCCAACAGGTCTTTATTAAAAATGGAGCTTACTGTCTTCAGGAGACAGGGAAATATTCTGTATCCCTAGCTCCAGGTTGAGATACCAAGGCGGAAGGTCACAGATGAAATTTCACCCTGGAGATTATCTGGATTAGCAAATCCCAAAAGTTGCCCTGGTTGGTATGGCTCAGTGGATTGAGCACCCACCTGTGAACCAAAGGGTCGCCGGTTTGATTCCTGATCAGGGCACGTGCCTGGGTCGAGGGCCAGGTCCCCAGCAGGGGACGCATGAGAGGCAACCACACATTGATGTTTCTCCCCCTCTCTTTCTCCCTCCCCCTCTGTCTAAAATTAAGATAAATAAAATCTTTTTATAAAAAAAAAATAAAAAAAGAAAATCCCAAAGGTGTGACTGAGCTGGAGAGAATATAGAGACCACTTGCGACTAAGAAGTCTTAAAGATGCCACTGAAGTTCTCTCCAGGTCCTTTTATGCTAGCCCAAATCTGGCTGTACTGATTCGTAAGAAAGCAACAGACTCTACTGTAAGGCTGCACCTATTTGAAGCAAAAAATAAATAAATAAAATAAAATAAAATAAAATAAAATAAAATAAAATAAATAAAAGTATATACCTTTGTCAGCTTAGGGTTAGCTGCACTGCAGTAACCAACAACCCCCAACCCTCAATGTCTTAGGAAAAAAGCAAGGTCTTTTTCTCCCTCAGGCCGCAGTTTGCAGGCCACCTGGACACTGCTCTGTGTTATTTTTTGTTCCAGAACTTAGGTTGAAGGAGCAGCCCCATCTGGGTCGTGCCAGCCTCGCGGCAGAGGCAGAGAGAGCAAGGGCGAGGCCATGTGTTAGCTTTCAAAGCTTCTGGTAAGAGTGGCACTGGCCACTTGCACTCTCGTTTCATCGGCCACAGCAAGGTGAATGGTCAAGCCCCGTGTGAGCGAAAGGGAAGTGTAATTGTTCGGTAGAGACTGGTTTGTGGGGAGGGGCACTGAATACCATAAACAAAAAGTACAATGTATGATAATGGCATTTTTGCTATCTTCAGTTTTTACCAACTCTAAAGTGGAAATTCAGTAACAACCTTACTTTATAAAGCTGAAAACTTTCAGATGGTGTAATGCAGAATATGATTCAATCCCTGAACGTTATCATTACAAACATTCCTTTTTAAGAATAACTTCTGAAGGTCTGATATGAATAGTTCAGAAATGATTAAGCACAATTTTACGGAAAGAAAAGAACATTTAGTAAAGCAGAGTTCTCAGTGCCTAGTCTGGCTTTATGACAATCTTTCAGAAATTTGAGGCTGACTGTTAGGAGAAATTTTATGCAGAAAAAAAGAAAAGAATCTTGTATTTCTTCAAGTTAAAGTGAATGAAATGGAAAGAAAATTTTGGTAGCATAATTCTAGTCAACATTATGTTTCATTTAAGAAAGTCCGGGTTATGTGGTTAGCTACAGAATATGAAACTTTATTTTCACCAAGGAGGAAGAAGAAAACCAGTTTATTTATGTGAGTCAAAGAAAATATATGCCAAAAATCAAATATATGTCACATAGTTAAGGATTCATGAGTTGTTGCCTAATTAAGAGCCATGGGCTACTGCAGTGGCCCACGCTCTGACCTCCTCGTTTCTACCCCCGCTACCCTGAAGTCTGTTCTCCACACAGCAGCCTGTGTGGGCCTTCTAAAGCTTAGAGGATATCACGTTCTTCTCCGAATCTGCACAGAACCTCTAAGGAGACCCAGAGCTTCTTCCGTGGTGTCCTCCACCTGCCTTTCTGCGCTCCTCCCCCACTACTCACCCCCCCACTGATTCCACTGAGCCACGTTGGCCTCCTGGCCCTTCCTCTCACCTGCTGAGCCTCTGCTGTCCCAGGGCCTTGGCACTGGCTGTTCCCTCTTCTAGGAACACTCCGATCCAGAAATCCACATTGCTGAATCTTTTTGCTTTATCTAAGAGGCCATCTCTGCTCCTTTTTGCCCTGCTCTGTGTTATTTATTGTTCCAGAACTTTGGCTGAAGGAGCAACCCCATCTGGGTCGTGCCAGCCTCGCGGCAGAGGCAGAGAGAGCAAGGGCGAGGCCACGTGTTAGCTTTAGTTTTATTATTATTATTATTTTTCCTTTGCATGTATTGCCACCTAACATCGTATACCTGCTCACTCTCTATCTCCTTTCTCTAGACTGTCATCCGCAAGAGAGCAGGGATTTCATTTCATTCACTCTTTCATCTCAGTGCTGAGAACAGCAAATGGCGCGTAGTAGGTGCTCATAAAATTTGTTGGGTGAATTAAAGGAATTATTGCTATATTCCTAATTTTATCAGACCTGTGTAAGTATTTAATGTGTCAATGGCACAAACACTAATAAAACTATATTTCCCTGCCTAGGAGATTCACTACATAAAAGTATTTTTTAAAAATACCTACATACTAAGTGTTTTTAAAAAAAGACAACATGCAGGCCTATAATTGTCCCTCTTTTTGTTAATTTTCCTCTGCAAAATCTTCATGTTTACAGTACCAGAAGCATGACATGAGATCACAAAATCCTGAATAATGGGTTGAATGACACATGAAAGGGTGGTTGGATACACTTCCACATGAATGATTAACTGTCCTCTGTAAATTGAACATAGTCGTTATAGTTTTAACAACAATTAGGAGAGTAAAAAGAAGAGCAAATATAGGAGAGATGGGGAGACAACTATAGTTGAGCTGTACAAAAGCAAACACGGAGGCTAAGCAGGTTGAAAGACAGCTGCTAGGATGACTGTATGAAAGTAATAAACAAGCCACCAAGCTAAGAACAGCCTCTTTAGGATTCCGCCTACACTCTAACCTGGCCCCAACCAACAAGCCCTGCATCAGGACAGATTTCTGGTAACCCTGAAAAATCATGCCCCAAGCCTCCCTCTTCTTCTGTTTCCATAAAGACAACTGCAGCCACTTTTCTCCACTTTGCTGTCACCCTGTGGTACACTGCCACTGCACTCATGGTTTGTTCCACCTGCAGCTGTTGTCCACATGGGGAGCTGGCGTGTGACAGCACGAGGTGAGGTCTGGTGTCCAGCTTCCCACTCTAACTCGGAGCTTCTACAGGATATGGGTCATATCATGATTTGCTTTCTGTCGACCTCGGCCCCCGTGATGATACATGATGAGTCCTTATACACACCCTTTGAGAGAATAACAGGAGGAAGAAATGACTTGGATTTTCTCTGGAGATTTGATGAGCCTGTTACAGCGATGATCAGTGATTCAGGTGCTCTTATGATTGAGAGAGGAGGTGGCTGTTGCGATTAGTAAAGTACCTCTCCGAATGGGAGGTCCCACCCAGCGGGGTGAGTGGATTCCTGCAATGCTGCCCCAAGGAGGAGATCCCAGGTCCAGGGGGCCTTTGCGGCCTTCCTTGCTAAGGTAAGGTAAACACCTGGTGCCCACGGGGTTTATTCTCAACTGGCAGGGCCTGGGATTGCTTGGCCAAGGCTGTATCACACTGAAGCACGTGCTTCTCCTCCAGCTGTGAGCTGATAACAACATCTTCTTCACGGGCCACCCAAACTGAGATCTGGTAGCTCTGGGTGGCTGGACCCTGGTGATGGACTCAGAGTTCATCATTGCCCTTGTTTCTTTTGAAAAGCCTAGGGGCTGGGTGCTTATCTTAAAAGTCAGAGGAGGGAAATTCACGCATGTAAAATGCATAACCTAGTGCCAGGCTCTTACTAGGTGCCTAATAGATGTCCCCTCACTTAGCCTTGGAACAAACTTGCCCAGTAAGTATTATCATCCTCATTTTAGAAGCGAAGGAGCCACCACTTAGAGAAGTTAAGTGACTGTCCCTATCCATCAGAACCCTCCCCCGCCCACCTTCCCTCACTCTACCTCAAACCCACTAGGCACTGGGGCACCAACACATAAGCCCCAGCCCCCTCCCGGAGAGACTGACAGCAGTATCATGCTAGTATGGAACTTGCTCCACTGAGGCCACTCTGTTCTTAGAGCCCTAACCATAAATTAATCTAGAATTTCACTTTCTAAAAGGTTCCCTATGTAAAGTCCTTGCAGATTCCCCTAACGAGAGTGCACCCTAAGCCCACAGCCTCCCCCTAGTGGGGGGAGAGGAGGCTCAGGCACCTGAAACTGTCACTACATAGCAGACTGAGCCCCCAACTTTTGCTGCTGTGTTCATTTATTTATTTTGTAATCTATTTCTACTTTGCCTCACACCAAAAGGACTTATATCTTTTTGCTGTCCCTTTCGGAGGCTTTTACACCTGTGAGTTTTCTCGGGAAAATGATATACTTGGGACTAATTCCTATACCCCGGTGCCCACTGTGTGGTCCAGCGAGACCCTCCCCGGAGAGGAGAGGGGAGGAGGCAGGATTCTGCTTTGCTTCCCTGCCTCCTGTGCTATGAGCTGGGGTAGAACACTTCTGCCGTTCTTTGCACCTCCATTTATAAAATGGACATAAGGATCCCTTTCCTTCTAATGGGAGTGCCAGTATTATTGACTTACATACACATCAAGAATTGCTCTGAGACTCCCATGTTGACATCCTACCAGTGTTTCAAGAGCCAGCCTTGCCAGCGGTTTGTTCCTGTGGATGGTACCCTGTAATCACTCTATTAAACACTCTCTATTCAGTGGGAAGAAGGAGGAACATGAAGGGGGAAACCAGGAATCCATAGCTGCTCTCAAAAAATAGGTGGTAGTCTTTTGCTTCTCAGTGTTCTCATTCCTGTCTTACCACTGGGCACTTCAGCCCTCCGATGTTTTGATAAAATAGACCAAGAGTGTGGATATCGGCTGCAAGGGGAGTTGGAGCTTTCCACAGGACAGGCTGATGTGGGAAGCACTCCAACGCTGGGTCAGACTCGCTGGACTAACTCACTGGGTGGGGTGGAGATACTGGGTTGCTCATTTTCTCTCTCTCTCTCTTTCTCTCTCTCTGTCCCCCTACCACCCTTTCTTTCCAACAAAAACATTTGTTTGTAGAACTTGCATCTCTGCCACTATTTTATTCTACCTCAGTTCTTGCTTGTTGCCTTGTTGCCTGAGAAACCAGCAGAAAAAAGGTAACTCAGAGACCGAGAACATATCTCATGTGTTCCAGGGGAGGAGAGGCTGATATTTGTATACAGTGGAACCTGGACTCTGGGCCTTCCTGGTCATGCCATGGCAAAGCTGCAACACCTTTTTCTAGCAGGGGCATCCTTGGCAGGCAAGCCACCGAGGTAGAACAGGCACCCATCAAAAATCAGAAAACACAGGTTGTTTGCATGTGGGCTTCATCTTGAGCCAACTATGCGACTTTGGGAGAGACACTCAACATCTCCAGACCCCAGGGTTCTCAGTTATGAAAAAAAAAAGAGATAAAGATATCAATGTCACAGGATTTTTGTGAGTATTCATTCATTGACTTAGCAAATATGCCTTGAGCTTGCATGCCAGGCACTGTGCTAGGCATTGGGCTCCTCAGCCCTTCACCTTCAATCCATATGTTTCTAGTTTGGGGGAGAAATTAACAGGAAATAGACAAAACCCGATAACGCTTGATGAGTACAGTATGCTATGACAGGTGCGAGGAGAGAGAGAGGAGTCATAGGAGTGACACACAGTCCCATCCTGGGTGGTCAGGGAAGGCTGCCTGGAGGAGGCCACAACTAAAGTAAGAACTGATCTATGGAAGAAGCTGCCAGGGAGATGGGTGCAGAAACTGAAGAGGGCATTACCCATTGATTCAGAATGGCTGGAATGGGGGGAGGGAGGAAGGGTAAGGGGCATGGCAGTGGTGGGGTGAAGGGTGCATGCCCGGAGATTGAGGCGGGCACACCATGCCGGGATGGTGGTGAGAGATTCAAACAGCATCCTGGGGCAACGTGGAGCCTTTGAATACTTTTAAGTGAAGGGAAGACAAAATCAGATTTGTGCTACAGAAAAGTCCCTTAAGCTGCGGTGTGGAAATTGAATTAGAAAGTATTTGCTGGCTGTTGCCCGTTTGTCCTTCCAACCCCACTTGCTACCCTTCTGCACCCTGGTAGGCGGATATATTTTGGAATGAAACAACTGGCTGCTCTGTTCTCTGGCTTCTGGATGGGGTCAGCCCGTGGGAGGCAGGAGCAGGAGGTGGGAGTGAGGAGGAAAACCAGGAGGCTGAGCAGTTTTAGAAACTAAGGAACCAGAGGTTGAGGAAGTAGGAAAGTACAAGCGGTGGCCGCAGATATGAATGCAGAGGAATGCCATTAGATTCAAGAGCAAAGACGTGGCTGACCTTGCTGGACCTTGGCAAAAGGTCTCATTTCAACAGAGTCCCCGGAGACCAAAGGAGACATTCACGTGCAAGTGAAGTGGTGACTGAGGGGGTTGGCATACGGTGGTTTGTAATTCTCTGTTAGGTAAGGGCTGAGGTCTGCTGAGACGGAGGGGCGAGAGGATGACCAGAAGGAGAGCCTTCACATGCGTGTCCTTCCTTTTCCGCTCTTGGGCGTGAGCAACAAGTGCCTTATATCCCGGGGTCTGTTTTCTGGGTAAGGAGAGCTGAGGTCACAGAAGTGAGACAGAAAACTACCGAAGCTGAGCACCCAGGTGGTGGTCCCAGCGCCTGCACTCATGCGCCCAGTGCGGCTGCCTTGTCTGTGCTCTGAGAGGTCAGGTTTCCCTTCGTTAGAGGGAGGTTCTTCCCAGTGTATGGACAATGCCGTGGCCAGAGCCTTAAAGTTCAGTCGAAGACCCCTTTCCTTCCAGAGGCCTTGTCCTTTACTGAGGCCGTTCTGAGAGAAACGAAAACACAGAGCTTCAATTGCGTAAATATTCATTGAGTGTTTAGTGCAGGTAAGTCTCAGAACTGAACCAAAAATGGTCTGGGTGTGCAGACCTATGTCTCTCATTTTTAAAAAAATAGTAGTAAAATTTACCATCTTAACTATTTTTAAGTGTATAATTCAGTTCAGTTTATTCACGTTGTTATGTACCCGATCTCATAAATTTTCATCCTGCAAAATGAGAAATTCAGCACCTATTAAACTGTAAGTCCCCATTTCTTCTTCCCTTCAGCCCCCAGCAGCCATCCTTGTCGTTTCTATCTTGATGAATCTGACTATTCTAGATAGCTCCTGTAAGTGGAATTATGCAGGATTTGTTCAGTGGCAAGTGGCTTACTTCACTCAACACAATGTCCCCAGTGTTCATCCATGTTGCAACATGTGTCAGAATCTCCTTTCTTTTTAAAGCTGAACAATATTCCATTGTATGGGTATGCCACACTTTGCGTATCCATTCGCCTATCAATGCACGTGAGGGCTGCTTCCCTGTTTGGCTATTGTGAATAATACTGTTATAGACATGGGGGTACAGATATCTTTTTGAGCCCCTGTTTTCAATTCTTTGGGGTATATGTCCAGAAATGGAGTGTCATAAGATTTTTTACATTCAGAAACATACTTAATTATCTTACCGTAAGTTTAAATCTCAGTGATTAATGGAGTTTTTTGTTTGTTTCAGCAAGGGAGACTATTTTTATTGCTTGTCCGGAGGGACGCCCAGAATAGGCAGGGCTAGAGTGGCTGGCACCCAGTTTTGGACATAAAGGTGCCCTCAGTGGGCGTGGGCTGTGTCACTGGAAGGGCATCTTCATGCAACCAGTGCAGAGCTGGTGCATGCAGACTGGCATCTCATGCTGTGGATGTGAAGGTGAAGTGCATGGGTAGTTGAGCAGGTAGCTGAGGGATGCCACGTAGAGGTCTGAGAAGTGCATGAGGTGCTAGAGATGCAGGTGGGGTTGTGGAAGGTGTGGAAGATGCTTCCAAACTGAGCGTTGAACAGGGTCTCAATAATGTACCCACCTCAACTCCTGCTGTCTTTTCACCCAGGCAACCAGTACCTGCAGATCTGCACCATGCACCTGCACGGCCATCTGCATGCACACCGGCAGCCCCGGGAGCACCTGCTGCCCCATCACTGAGTATATGCTGAGGATGCGGACGTCATGATCCAGCTTGGGGATGATGGCACCTGTGCACTGGCCCTGCCAAAGCCTGAGATGCTCCAGGTCCCTATAGAAGTGGTCTCTGAAGTAGAGCATGCTGGGGCCGTGCCATTCTGTCAGGAACAGAAAGGTAAACAGGCTTCCCAGTCAGTACACCTTGCCCTTTCCAGGTGGTGGGGCGGTCCTACTGCCTCGAGCCCTTCTCATCAAGTTTTCTGAAAGGTTTGCATGGGTCAGTGGAAAAGTGGGACTTGTCCTCCTGGACAATGACTACTGCAAAGAGTTGGCATCATCTGGGACCCACCATGTTCGAATTCCCTTTTGCCCACAGAGCCTAAAGGACTATTGGTGCTGAGGAACAGCTGTTTCTAGCAGCCACCAGGCAGCTCAGGAAGTCAGTGTCTCGCTCCCTCTCAAATGTTCTCCATGTCCCACTCAGTTCACTGGCACGTGAGGTCCTTCATGTGTGTGCATCGAATGGTGCCTGTCACATCCTTGTAGAGGCCCAGGAAGTGGTTCACTATGTGGGAGAGCAGGGCCATCCCTGGGAGTGAGATACCCATGACCTGCCTGCTGGAGGGACTCTTGCCTCATACCTCTGGTACAGTGGGATGTACTCAGTGTCCCCATATAGGTAGAGCACCTCCTCAAGTGCCTGGCATAGGCTGGAGTCCCCTGGTGGCTATCCCCAGTTGCACGTGATGGAAGGTCTCAATCTTCATCAGCAAGTTCTTCTGAACTGAGTGTCCTGGCGGGAACCACAGCTGACAAAGCTGAGGCTGTGTTCATACTTTGGAATCTGGAGGCGCTCAATCAGGACGTCACCCGTGGCACTGAAGCTCCCTGGGTGCAGTGTAGACCTCAGCATCATGTGGGCTGATGATGGTGGCGGTGTAGGTGGACCCTGGGATCAGGAGACTGCAGACCTCTGGGGACGTGAGGACTTTTACCAGTCTCCAAAGGTCCTGGTAAAAAGTGCACAGCGGCAGACTGAGCTTAACACCCACCTGCCGGATCAGTAGGTGCCGGGATCCAAGGTCCACAGCCAGAGCAGGCGGATGAGGACCCAGTGGCTGGTTGCATGCAGTGGCCTGGCCGCCGCAGCCAGGGCCCAGTGGCCGCCCTCCTCCTCACACCCACTGTGCCGGATGCTCGCCCCCTGAGCAGCCCTCTACAGTCAGCCAGTCTGCCACCCTCCGACATCAAGATTTTTAAGTTACGTTTTGAACTTAGGGCATGCATTACTACTTTTCCTTGTTGGATTACCTGGGACCTCTGAAACCTACAAGGGACTTTCATGAGAGAATCCTGGAATACTGGAATATTCCTTTGGGATACTCTTCTCCTCATCCAAGCATTTATTTCCTTATTCATCTCCTGAACTGGTAGTAGCCATGGGGAACAATTACTTTTGTGACTTATTTCATTAGCATAATGTCAAGGTTCATCTAGGTTGCAGCATGTGTCAGAATTCCCTTCCTTTTTAAGGCTGCATGTCTCCCACTTTACATTGTAGCATGTTTCTTGGTTCCAAAGGCCTTTCATACTCACTTTTCTCTTTCTCCCTCATTTTCTCCATATTGCAGCCAGGGAGTGGTTGTTCCCGCCAGGTTGCAGCTGAGGAAACAAGCCCCACAGCGTCAGGACCACGCAGAGAGCACAGGCCTGGGACAGGAATCTAGGTCTCTGGTCCACCGTGCGTTCCCTGATGCACAGCTCTACGTGCAGACCCCTAGCGCAGTTGTGCTCTCCATTGCCCACATTCCACACAGCAGGCTCCCACACAAGGCGAAGGGGCAGGAGACCTCTAAGAGGGAGAGAATGGGGCCAGTGACAAGTCAGTGATGGGACCGAAGAGGAAGAAAGACCAGTGGTGGCAGGGAGTCTGGCAACAAGCTCATCTAGGCCCAGTCCAGGCAGTCGGGCTCCCCTTCCTAGGGCAGCCCAATTTCCCTCTGGGACACAGGGATTTTCCAGCCAGCCCCAGGAGCTGGGTGACGCAGTGCTGTAGGAGGGGCCAGCCTTAACAAGGCGAATCCTACAAGTTAAGAGTCAGTGATTAGATCGACCAGACAGGAGAGCCTGGCAATGAAGTAGGGATTTGAAATATGTGGTGCTGCCTGTGGGCACGCTGCCTCACGTGCTGTCGGTGTTATTAGAAGCTCCCTGAATTAACGGGCTGAGCTGCCATGGAAGGATTCTATTTGGGGCCTCTTGCTGGCTTTGGTGAGGATTACCTTTGAAGCTGGTGTAATCACCTTTCTTAGCATTCGTGTCCAGGCCAACAGACAGTCCCGAGTAAGAAGAAACTTTTTGTTTTGGAGAATGCACTCATTGTGAGCACTAGTTGCTTTCTGGATGCTCCAAGGAATCAAACTTCCAAGCCGTGAAGCTCCTATGCCTGAAACAGCTGAATAAACCAAACGACCAACATTCCAGTAACAATCTCTGGGACCAGGGCTTGGCCAGCGGAGGAAATGAGCTGGGGATTGCTGCTCCTGGGTTCCTACTGGGAACAGCGTCCTGCACTGCCCAGCCCAGTCTTTCCACCTGAAGACTGTTCCAGAGCACTTGCTATTTGTCATGGTTAGGGTCAGCCCACTTACTCATATATTCTGGTTAAAGGTGAGCTATCAGATATCATTCAGGGCATGCAACTTTTCAGTTGAATTAGAATGCTACAAAATACTGTGAACAGTACATTACAAGGAACACAATCCAATATATCTTTTAAAATACTGAAGGCACTTTTATTTCCTTAGGAGCATTATTATGAACCCCATGCTCCAAGGAATTAGTAAAATGTGCAAATGCTAGTTAATAGAATGCTGGATAAGCAGCTTTTTAATGAATTTCCCCTGTCTTGATTCTGTCATATATTAATTTTCTTAAAAGACACTGAGTATCTTTGAAGATGATTATGATGCAGTAAGCTAATAGAAGGAAGTGACCTTAGCAATAATGCAAACTCCACATCCAACGCAGAACTGCCCTCTCTAAACTTTCTGGCAGATTTGTTCCCGCCTTTTCTCAAAAGTGTCTGTTGTCAAGGGCCTCACAGCTCCATTCCATATATGAGTTAACTGTTGGAAAATCCCTCTTAATTCTCACCTCTGAAGCCATAGAAAGTAAAGTCCGTCTCTCCATTTCCCAGCTCTCCAGATAATTAGGACAGTTATATACCCCTGTCCCCAGTTTCCTTTTGTCTAAACCTGTCATCTCCAGTTCCTGCACTCCTGAGCAAATGTTTGCAGACCACCCTTTGATTATTGACTTGTTTGTGGTGGCTCTGAAGAGAACTATGACAAGCAGACGTGGCAATCCAGCACCAAATGTTTTGGGACCATCACCTTTTTCCATCCGCATAGTGTGCTTTCATATGAGCTCTGCGTCCCTCCAGGGTGATTCTCCTTGGGTTCAAATTCTGGCTCTGCCGCTTTCTACTTTGTGACCCCATGCAAGCAACTAAACTCTTTCATGCTCAGTTTCTTCATCTATTAAAGGGGACTAATTATAATATCAGCTTCATAGGCTCACAGGGCTATAGAAAGTGAGATCTTACAGGTGCTCAGTACAGACCAGCAACATAGTAAATGCTCAATGAATGTGTTTGCTTGGATCATAAATGCAGATGATGAGGCTTGAATGGCTATGTTCACACCAAGCTCAGGTTCAAATTTTGGCTCTGAAATGCCTTGGGCAAATGGATTAAACTCTCTGTGCTTCAGTTTCCTTACCTGCAAAAGGGAGATATAATGTTCTGAGGATTAAATGAGCTATTGCATATAAGGTGCTTGAAACAGAGCTTGGAAAGTAAAAATGGCCACATAAGTCAGACCCATTATCATTATCATAGCTTAAAAGTGCATCTTATCTTTAAAAGGAGTCACATCAGCTCTGACTGGTGTGGCTCAGTGGGTTGGGCATCGTCCTGAAAAGCAAAAGGTTGCCAGTTTGATTCCTGGTCAGGGCACATGCCTGGGTTACAGGCCGGTCCCCTACTGGGGCACGTGCAAGAGGCAACTGATAGATGTTTCTCTCCCTCTCTTTCTCCCTCCCTTAAATAAATAAATAAAATCATTAAAATGAGTCACATCAAAGCTTGGCCCATACTGGAGCTATGAGCTCCAACGTACCACTTCCCACAACCCTCGTCATCTCGTGGTCTTTGCATGGAGAATTCTCATTATTTCTATTTTTGTACCTCAAACTACCACCAGCAGAATATCTTGAACATGGTAGGTGCTTTTAGAATTTCTGGTTTAGAATCCCATCTATCTTCCCTATTTGAAATCTGCTTTCTTAGGTTCTAAATAGCTTAACTACATACTTTCTCTCCAGACTTGGCCTGAGGACTGCCTCTCCTGAAAACGGCTTGGACCTTCCAGGCAGCACCAAAGGCGCCACGCCGCAGCTCTTCCAGTGAGCCAGAGCACCGCGCTGCAGGCTGTCGACATCCTCGCTGCCTGGAGTCTTCCAGGCCCTCAGCACAGGGATGTGCTAATTGATTTTTCTGGATTTATTTATTGGGTCCAGGGTCATTTAGAGTAGCACCCACTTTCTTCATGCTCGTGCCTACTGCCACTGGCGAGAAATTATTCCTTCATCAGAAGCACTAAGCATAGAGTGGGTGCTTAAAAATATTGAAAAATAAGTCTCTCGATCTGTGACAAAAAGAAAAAAAAATGTGGCAAAAAGAAAAAAAATAATGTTGTTAAAACTGAAAAGTATCTTCAAATGATTATTATTGTTACTTCCAAAATTAGCAAAATTACTTTTCCAAGATCTCTATTTTTTTCCTGTATCCCAGATGGCATTTCTCAGAAGAAAAGTCATAACTGAGTCTGAATATCTTTCTTTATTTTTTTATCTTATGAAAGTTTAGAGATTCAATTGTTACAAAAATAAAATACTGTACAAACTTGTACTTTGTTTTCAAGAAAATGAGATTACACCAGTGCACAGGTAAGGAAGAGATTCCCTTTGCCCCTACATGCTGCCCTCAGGCCAGCTTTGTCACTAAGGAAAGCACTGAATCATTTCTTCCCATTGTCGCACCTTCCATCAGTTCCCAACTCCAACTTCTCTGCCTAAGTATTTTAACCCGGTTTTACATGCAATGGAAAAAATAAGCAAAGGCATCACGAACAAAGCCAAAACACTCGACTGGGAGAACACCTGCAGTGCATATTTATAACGAGATGTTTGTGTCAGTAAGTTAGTAAGACAAAGACAAAAACCCCTGCCTAGAAATGGGCAAAAAAATAGGAATAGATAAGTCACAGAAGAAGAAATACAAGTCTTCAATACACGTTAAAAAGCTGCTCCACTTTGCTAGCAATCAAAGAAGTAAAAATGTAAAATGTAATGAGATATTCTTTACCTATCAGATTGACCAGACTGAAAAGAATGAAAATAGGCAGAAACTGGTATTTGATGGAGTTGGGAAATGGACCTCTCAAGAAGCAGTTGCAAGGAATACAGATAAGTATAAGTCTCTCGGAGCAGCTTAGCAATGTTCATTCAGAACTTTAAAATGTCGATACCGATAATGATACAATTCACTTTAGAAATACATTCCTAAGGAATAAAACTGACGATCGTGCAAAGGTGTATGTAGGACAACCATTGTGGTACTGCTTATAGTAGCAAAAAGGAAACCCGGAGCTACATGAATCTCCATCTGTGAGACATTAGATAAATAAATGATGGAATACCCATAAAACAGAGTACTAGGCAGCCATGAAAAAGAATGAGGTGGAGGTGTGTGTCCACAACATACATTTAAGAGAAAAAGCAGATCATAGAAAATGATACGGTATTGTGCGTGCTCACTTTATAAGAAACATAGAAAAATAGCTGAGAGCAGTTAAGAATACATTTAACTTCTGGTTTATACACGTCTATACTTCTTGATATTTTAACAGGTATGTCTTAAACACATACATTATAAGAGAAAAATATATCTACTCACATTTTGAAAAAAGTGTTGGGGAACTGTTGAGGATTTCTTGAATATGTGCATGTGCATACGTGTGTGTGTGTGTGTGTGTGTGTGTGTGTAGTTTGGAAATTAAATTAATGTTGGTGAGGCAGAAAACTAACACAGGGAGGGTTCCTTCCAGAAGATATGGAAACGCTGGCTGGGAGGGAGTGGAGGCAACAATCATTGGCAGCGAGGGGGTCAGGCACCATAGCTCGAGCATCGGATGGTTTACATACAGCTCACTGGTACCTGAATCCCTGCTGTGTGCTGAGGAACGACTGGGACGTGGGCAGATAGACAGCAATATATCCATGTACTTGGAGTTTCCAAAGCTTCAGGGGAGG
The DNA here is from genome assembly GCA_004026545.1 of Mormoops blainvillei. NCBI lineage: Eukaryota > Metazoa > Chordata > Mammalia > Chiroptera > Mormoopidae > Mormoops > Mormoops blainvillei. The sequence goes on from PVJD01005070.1 coordinate 86,568, forward strand.
GGAGCCTGATCACTATGAACAGACCTAGCCTTTATTCTTGTGGGAGTATCTGTCACGGGGCTAAATCTTAATAAAAACAATGTCTGGGCATTCAAGCATGTAATTCAGAAAATAGTAACAGGATTTTTATTCCCTCAAACGTACCTGACCAGTCAATCTTCTCCCCCACCCATGCCAACCACCGGATCGGCATCTTTAATTTCCTTCCGGCCGTCTCTCGGGCATCCCACAATGATCTAAAACATAACAGAAGTTTATCAAATCCTTCTCCGAACAAAGGATCCTTTCCCACTTATCTCTCATTACATCCTTCTAATCCTCTCTGCTTCTGCTGGCATCACGGAGGCCTCCAGCCACATGTGGCCCCCAAACACTTACAATGTGGCCAGTCTTTACTGAGAGTGCTGCAAATGGAAATACACACGCGTTCTGGAAGGCTTAGTATAAAAACACAGTAGGTAAAACGTGAACTTTAAATGATGGTATTTTGGACATATGGTTAAATAAAAATATTAAAATAGTAATATTACTAATCTAGTTCTTTTTCACTTTTTAAAATACAGCTACTAGAAAATTTCTAATCACCGATGTGGATTGTGTCACATTTGAGTTGTACGAAGACTACTCCATACTGCAACCATGGAGTTGTCCTTTATTTTCTTGCTCTTGGGGTTTCATACCAAATCTGTCGGGCAGACCTGACACCTGCTCTCTTGGCCCTTTATCTTCCTTCTTCTCTTCCCGAGACCCTGGTCCAGACAAGCCCTTCCCTCTGCCACGGCACCGCCTGCCCCCGCCTGCCTCCAGCTCCTATCTACTCTCTAGGCCCTGGCTCGGCTGCCAGCAAACGGACTCAATCACCTGAGTAACGGAGCGCTAACCTCGTGAAAACCCCCTTGAGATGAAAAAGAAAACAAATAACAAAATAAACTTCGTGAATAACTGCACTGTAGAAGGAGAGCTTCAACATGCGAGAAGCAGAATAAGCAGCCGCTCAGTTTTATGGGCTGCCCTTAGCGCAAGCAAATGCCTCTGGCCTCCAAATGAAATGCTCCTGGAGAGAGGAGCAGGAAGCCCTTTTCAAGCACCAGAGAAGGAAATGCAGTCTTTGACCTTCTAAACCACAAACAAACACACAAATTCTCTTTTCAGTTTGGTTTCGGTTCAGCCTTCAAGACACAACCTTCGACGACCAGGCTTCCTTTTAAGAAGGCTTATGCACACACACATTTCTGGTCCCAGCCTCTGAGCTTTGGGGATCAAGAATTGACACTCCCGCCCCCCAAAAAAAGTCCAGAAAATCCCAACTCCTGCCCACTTGGTGAAAGAACCAATGGCAGGAAGGTCAGAGTAAAGATGACCATTCAATAGATTAGATATTAGATATTGGGACTGACTAGGAATGACCAAAGGTGAGGATTAATCAATTCTTATTCTCTTCATCCACTTCTGCCTGTCCTGTGGGAGTGGTCAGTGCATGTGAGGGTGCCGACCTGAAGCAAGTACCCCTGGCTTGGTGGAGACTGGAGTCCCCTCCAGGTTAGAGCACCTTCTCTCCAGCCATCAAAGCTTCTCTTCTTCTGCAGGGCTGACCAATCCTCTTGAGGTTCTGGCCTTCAGCCTCAGTGAAGGCTGAAAGTCACTCAACGCCTGTGCAGGAACGTGCGGCCTCCTAACCTACACAGATTCGCTAGCTGCTGACTAAATCTCTGACCTACAGCCACTTCAGAAAGAAAGGCAAGTCTCTTAACTACCAGGAACTATTCTCTGTTGGGTCCACAACGGACGGCTATAGAATAAGAAGATTGTTTCTATAGATTATTAACTCAAACTGATCTCGCTTTCACTTTCAAACTGGTACCTCATAAATGTGTCCTTCTGGGTGATCCCATACCCTGGACTTGGGGAGTGAGGCTGCCATCACCCACGACAGACCTTTCTAACAGTGAACACTGCATGCAGGAAGCACCAAGCAGAGCTCTAGAAAAGAATGTCAGTGGATTCCCTTTGCTGCATGCCCAGAATGAACTTTTCTTACACACACACACACACACACACTGCCAGAAATGTTCCACATTTGCACAGATGTAAAGTTAGGCAGATAGGCAGGCACGGGTCCCCTTCAGTGGGTGTGCTGAGGGGGAAGGATGTCCAATGCCTGCCTTGGTGTTGCCAGCAGACTTACAGGAACCCTTTTTCTCAAGCCCCAGCTGGCACGGCCAGTCCCTTTCTCTAGAGGGCTGGCTCTGTGAATCACCGCCTGTCTCTGTGAATCAAAGCCAGAAGAAAGAAGAGAGCATCACAAGAAACCCTGATAACTGCCCTGATTTGCTGTGAGCACGGCGTGAGGTTTGCAGCTGCCACTGTAGATAATAAGCAGCCTCAGGCCTGGACCACACTTGTCCCCTGACAAAGGACAATTCACCCTCTGTGAGGGGTCCCTCATGAGACTGATTTGAAATCGTCAGGATGATCCAATGTATTTCAGAAGACATTGGGTTTGCCCTGATTGCATCCATCTAACTACAGTGCCTGGAAGATTTAGACTGTCCTAGAACCCAGACCCAGAAACCATAGCTGATTAAAAGTAGAAATGACACTTCTTCATAAGCCACTTCTGTGACAATACCGTGGAGGCATTTCACAGACATGACTCCGTGCGTGTCATGACAACAGCCTCAATAGACAGTCTTATTTTCATTTGACAGATGAGGGAACTATGGCTCAGAGAGACTATTAGTCAGAAGAAGTCACATTATGCTGTCATAACAATCGCAAAACCTCAACAGATTTCCCCCGGCCTGCAGGTCTGGGTGGTTCTCCAGGGCAGTTGTTCCCTGCTGGCAACTCAGAGACCCAGGCTGCTTTGCTACTGTTGCACCTGTCATCTCAGCACTGGGCTCCTAAATGTGCCCCAGCAGGGGAAGCAAGAGACGGAGAACCTCACCGGGGGCTTCCGCTGCCTTAGGCCAAGAAGTGACACGTGCTACTTCTGGTCAGATCAGATGGACTGGCCTAAGTGCTGGGGACTGGTTGGGAAGTGCAACATTTCCATATGCCCGGAAAGCCGAGGAGAAGCAGGTGTTGGTGAGCGCTGTAACGTCGGCCAGGGGGAGGTTAAGTCGCTTTCGCTGCCTGTGCTCCGTCTCTTAGCTGTTCCCCATTCTGCCCATCTCTGTACCTCTTCTCTCTCTTGTGTACTGGCTTCCTGGAATTTTATGGTCCATATGTGGAAAACTAGGACCCCAGTGGGGCTCAATGTTAATGGTATAGATTCAGCCATCAAGAGCATCTGACCTCTCTCTCTTCCAAAATTCCCAGGGAGAGGACAAGTTAGCCCAGTTTGGGATACCTATGCTCTCACAATAAATCAACTGTGGCAGGGAGAAAGGCCACTTGTTAGGAATATAGGTAGTCCCTGCTGCAGCCTTGCAGATAGAAAGTGGGAAATGGAGGCTGCGCCAGTAGAGTGTCATTAGAGATTTTAAGAGATGGAATGAGGATTCTGATTGAGGCTATCTGACTCCAAAGCCCTTTAAGATTTATACACACACAAGATCCTCGGTATTTTAAAAGCCTAATAGTTAAGAGAAATAGTCCTTGTGTACACAAAGACCTGGACACTGCAGAAAACTGCGTATCTTCAGACTTACTAAGACATGCACGTATTAGTCTGAAACGGAGGAAAATATTAGTAGGGTCATCATATTTTACTGGACTCAAAATGCGGTGTAGCCATTCCAAAGCTATAGGATAAGGATTATTCCTCTTCTCCTCAAGAGTCTAATGTCCAGATCAGTAGCCCTCCAATACAGTAGCTACCAGGCATATGGCTATTTAACTTTAAATTTATTAAAATGATAGTTTCCAAGGTCAAAACCTTTGAGGACAATGCTAGGTTAGGATACACCTGCGAGCTTTTGACACGCAAATGTGTCTTGTGAATTGCCGGGAAGATGTAAATATGCCATACTTCTTAAGCTCATTTGATCCTAGCCTGCTTTAGTCTGGCAGGGTTTTCTCACTAGACACAAAATTCACTCCAAAAGTACTGAGTCTGTTTTTCATGGGTGACTTCTCTTGGAGACGTTTTCAAAGGAATGCTTGTTTCAGGATATTTTGAGATTTGAAAGTATCATTGTAATAAGAATGTTACCAAATTGACCATGAAAAGCAAGTCTAATTTGAGCATATGTTCTGTTGTAGTCATTAACGGAAGTTCCTTTCTAGATACTTGGTGTATTTAGACCAAAGAAATTTGGAAGTAAAGAAAACAAGGGGATGGAAAAATGGATATAAAGTGTGAAGCCATACATAGGAAAAACTAACTCTTATTCTGAATTAGGTTTGACTCCAATCATTTAAGTGGGTGATTTTCAATAGGTGTGCCACAAGAATTTTTAAAACATGCAATACCTGACTATTTAGTCATGGGCACTGACGTCCTTTCTCTGAGATCGTCAATAAAAAATTGACAATAGCCAATACAACAGTAGCTGTCCAGTGTAAATGTCCTGCCTTGAATCATAAATAAATAGATCATATAATGGAGTTTTATCTTATTAGTCATATTGCATAATATCATTGTGTCTGATTGGTTAATTCTTGGTACCAGAAGTCTTTGTATATATACATATAGTATATGAAGTACCTATAGGCATCTGATCTTTTTTAGTCACTTTGGAGCAAAAAGTGTAGGTAATTACTATTGTTATTTTTTGTAAATCAAAATTATACCTATTTTTTGTCAAATCAGCAAAAATATACATTTTTTGGGGCACTTCAGAATTTTAGTAATCAGTATATGGGTGCCCTGAGGTGAAGGAGATTGCAAATCACTGATTTAAATTGTCCTGAGTAATGATATGACGGAGGACTGCTATTGAAATGGAATAGAACTGTTAAGAAAATGGTATAAGAAGTTTCTGGCAATTTTTGGTAATTTGGGTTATGTCCAATTTTTGGACATTTTGGGGAAGGAGGCAATTAATTTTCCTAGCCAAGTCTAAACTGGCAAGGGTGGGATTTTCTTCCCGAACTGGCCCCTACTGCATGTGGTTTGGTCAGGTGGATCCTCAGACAACACGGTGCTTGGCTGCGCCATGGCACAGCTCAGTACTTCCCTTCCCTTCCAGTCTTTCTCGCCTCCATGGCTTTTGATACAGTGGGAGGGCTCGTAATAATCCCGCATTTCTTGTTCAAACCATGAATTGAGTCTGATAACCAAACCGAAGTCTGAGGCTTTTGGCTACATGCATCACAAGACGTGTGGTAGGTGAAAGAAACTTTGTAGTAACTATTTCCAGCACCAGTTAAATATGTAATTCTAGAATTATTTGACTCAAATCAGGATCACTCCCATAATGAATAGTATTTGAATGAAGACAGAAGCTACCATACAAAAGTACAGCTATCAGGAAATGCCAGATTTCAGTCATACCAGAGAAATCCAGCTTCGTGTTGTGCTGGCATCATAAAATTGCCTGGAAGACAACACATATTAGGGCACACGAAATAGTTGGCAGGTTTAAACACGCATTTAAAAAGCTAATGGAATGAAGAAAAAACATCTGACAAAATTCGATAGCCACTTATAGATAAAAACTCTTAGCAAAATAAGACAAGAATTTCTTAAACCTGAAAATGGACAAAGACAAAATTTAAAAACCTACATACAGCTAACATCATACTTAATGAAGAACTATTGAACACATTCTGCTTAAGGTAAGAAACAGGACAAGAAACCTGTTTTCATCACTTTTATTCAACATTGTACTTGAGGTCCTGGTCATGATAATAAGGCAAAAAAGAGAAATAAAGGTATAAAGATTGAAAAGTGGGGAAAAACTGTCATTAAATACAAACGACAAAATTGTATACATAGAAAATCCTAAAAAACCTATAAAAACTAGTTAGAAATAACAAATAAGTTTGTCAAATTTTTAGGATAGAGGTCAATAGATAAAAATTAATTTTATTTTTATATACTGAGAGCAGACAATTTTTAAAAGTAAAATTAAAAATTTATTTATAATTGCACCAACACATAAAATACTTAGAAATAAATATAGGATGACAAAACAATGCTCAGATATTTAAGAAGATTTAAATTAATGGAGAGATATACCATTTTCAGGAACTTTCTTCCTTACTCAAGACTCAATGTTGTAAGATGCCAGTTCTCTAGAAATAGATGCATTCCCGATTAAAATCCAATAAGACTTTTTTTTTGGTAGAAATTGACAAACTGGTTATAAAATTCCTATGTAAATGCAAATGACCTAAAATAGCCAAAACAACTTTACAAAGAACACCATCTGACTTCAAGGTTTATTGTAAAGCTTTAGTATTAAGATATTGCTACTATGCTAGATAAAATAGATCAGTGGAATTAAATGGGGTCCAGAAATAGATTCACAATATAAATGATTGCTCAATTTTTTTATAAAAGTACCAAGCAAAATGAGTAGAGAAAGGAGAGTTTTTTCAATAAAAAGTACTGGTACAATTGAATAGCTTATGCAAAATAAAAAATTAACTTTGATCTATACTTCATACCATAGACAAAAATCAACTCAAAATGGATCATACACCTAAATAAAACACCTAAATCTATTAAACTTTTAGGACAAAAATCAATGAAGTCTTTGCAAATTTGGTTTAGAAAAAGATTTTTTTTAGTTACAACATCCAAAGGGCAACTCATAAAAGAAAAAAAATGACAAATTGAACTTCATCAAAACTAAGAACTTCTTTTAGAAAAATACTGCTGAGAGAGTGAAAAGACAAGCCATTTAGAGAAAACATTTACAAATAACACATCTGATGAAAGACTTTTATCTGGAAAATATAAAAAACTCTCAAAACTCAATAATAAAATAACAAACAACCCAACAACAGATGTACAAAAGGTTTGAGCAGGCATATCACCAAAAAAGATATAGAGATGAAAACAACTGCATAAAAAATAAGTTCATTATTAGTCATTTAGGGAATACATAGTAAAACCACAATGAGATACCATTTCACTACAGTGACTAAAATTAAAATCTGATGACATCAGGTGTAGGCAAGCATGTCAAGCAACTGAAACTCTTATTGTAAAATCACTTTGGAAAACTCTTTGGCAGTTTTAACTTAAACATAACTTAACTTAAACATATGCCTTCCCAATAAGTCAGCATTCCAATGCTAGATAACAGCTCAAGAAAAATGAAAGCATATACCCATAAAAAGACTTGTGCATGAGTGATATGCCAGCTCTAGTCATAGTAGCCAAAAATTGGATATCACACAAGTGTTCATCAACAGGCATAGGTCTAAACGAAGTAAGGTATTTTGTCCAAGCAACCGCTACTCAGTGGTAAAAAGGATGAATGACAGATGCCTGAAACAACAGAGATGACTCTCAGAAGCATGCGGAGCCTAAGAAGCAAGACAGAAAAGGGGACACACTACATGATTCCAATTATATAACATCCTGTAATGGGTAAACTAATCTCTGGTGACAGAAATCAGAACTCTGGTGTCTATGGGACAGGAAAAAGGAAATTTCTGGGGTGATAGAAATATTCTGTATCTTGATTGGGTAATTGGTTGTATAGGTATATAATTTTGCCCAAACTCACAGAATGGTGCACTTATGATTTGTACCTTTCACTATACGTAAAATAAAGAATAGTTGTTGACTAAACATCTACTTTTTAGCCCTTGCTTAAATACTTCCTGTTGCATTTTTGTTGTTGCTGCTGTTGATGGTCTTTTGGCTCAAAAATGAAACTCTTAAGAAGAAACACTAAGTTGTACATAAAAGTGTGTATCCTATTATGCAGAGGAGTGACTTGGGTAAACCAGTCTTGTTTCATTATGGGCACATCTCATTATGCAAGGGGGAGCAAAGTGACTTGATAAGCACACTGCCATCAGAGCAAATGACGGGACCAGTCAGAGCTAAGGCTTTGGTCTCAGGCAGATTCTAGTTGGAACCCTGACTCCAGCTTTCCCCAGCCATTAGACTTTGGGTAAATTACTAAGCTTCTTGTCCCCTTAGTCCCTCACCTGTAGGCAAGAGGCATAATGCCTACCTCCCAGACATTAGGAGAACAGATAAAAAAATGCGTACTCATCGTGAGCACAGTGTCTGTTAACAGTATGAGGAATAAAATGGGGCTTGCTTTTAGTATTGATATGTAATGCACTAAAGGATTAGAGAATTTTATTCAGAAATTTGTCTAAAAGTTCTCAGAAAGCCTTTCTTCGATGTTTTTCCCACTAAAAGGGTAAGTTAGTTTGTGATGAAGAAAAAGAATTGTCCCCTGGATTCACATCTCTCACCCTTCCACAAGATTATTTTCACCTCTTACTCCCGTCTTTGTCATTCAGTCTCACCTCTAACTTTCCCTCCTGAAGAGGGGAGAGGCTCTCAGATTCAGATTTCACACAATTGAGATGCAACACTTTATTCATTTTACATATCATTGAGATCTGGGTTACTGCAAGATAGCTTAAGGCCTTAAATGGAAACGCATGGAACCTTAGCATCCATTGACGGAGCACGTGAAATGTGCCCATCTTATGCGGTTTTGGGTGTCAGAGATTGAGCCAATCTGATGATACTCAAGATGCACAAATACAACCAATCAAATAGTTTCCTACAAAGGAGATAAGCTTCGAGAATAACCCAAGTTGTATCCTGAGCTATACAGTGTCCTCTTCTGACCTTGGTCCCCAGTGTAAGAGTCGGACAGTATCTTGTTTAATTATCACCTTTCACAGCTAAGGGATGACATTGCTAAGGTTGCTTACCTTTTCAGGTCTTAGATCTGAGAATGGAGCTCAAGTTACCCAGAAGTCACAATTCTCCCACATTGCCAAGACCAGAGACCAGCTGCCAGAGATTTTTTTTTTATCCTTGGTTCCAGCTCAGGCCTGGTAGGGGCATTCCTGGTACACTGAATGTGCCTCTCACCCCACGGACTTTTTTGACAACCTGGAGCTCAGCGTTCTGTCTTCCTCGAATGACCACAGCATGTACTCTCTATTCCTCTCATTAACACATGGACAGACCTGGGGAGTGCTTAAGGGCTTTGAAGTCAAGCAGGCTTAAGTTCAAGTCCTGCCTCACTTACCATAGGACCTTGGGCCAGTTCAAATTTCTCAATCTCTGTTTCTATAGAGGTGGTCGAATGACAAACAGCAGTTACCTGTTTCCCTAAGGATAAAGTGAGATAACATATGCAAAATGCTTACCAAAGGGCCTGGGACTTAATGCATCGCCACGATTATTCTTATTGTGATTACTGATTATAATGATTTTTTGTATTGTTCTCCAATTGTTATCTCTAGGTAAAAACTTGAGCCCAAATTAGATTGTCATTTTCATGAGAGTAAAGATAGCTTGTGTATTCTTTTTATGTAGCCCACTGTTCCTAGGGAGGTGCTGGGGGTTGGGCACAATATCAATAACTGCGAAATAAGTGATTATAGGTAAGTTGATAGGCTCCTTGATATGATATGAATTGCTATGCCTCTCCATATACAATTTACATAATGAGCAGTCGATCTGATCTAATTATCCTTACACTATAATGCTCTTTGACCAAATTTTACTTTGGAGACACATTTTTTTTTAACTGTAGATAAAATACTTGTATGTATGGTTGATTCATATTACACTTTTACTTTCTTTAAAAAAGCGTTTCTTTTTGGTAAGCCCAGGCTAAACCCTGTTGGGATGTTAGGTGCTCTGTTCCTTTCTGAAAGAGGACAAGGGATCAGGGCATTATTTAGCAGATTACAAAGATTTTTTTTTTATCCTCCTAACTTATTCAGTTACAGTGTATTTGTTACAGTAAAAAAGATAGCTATCTCCCCTGGAGGGAACACAGAGAATTGGGTGACACAAAGATAACGGGCTAGCTGGACCGCTGCAAGAAGTGTCCTCAGGTGACCTAGGCTTTTTCATGAGAAAACAAAAATGTCCTCACTGTTATAAACAGTGGAAGGTGACATGTCATCTCAGGTTGTGAAATCACTTCAGCAGGTGCCTCAAGAGAGTCCTCTGACCTTGCAGTCCATGGTGATGGCATGCCCTGTCCAGAGCTTCCTGTGAACCTTCCTGCTCAGGGACAAGGAGAAGGGCTCCTTTCAGCAGAGGTCAGGGTGGGCCATGGTACCCAACTTCAGCTTCCTGCTTCACACCTGTCAGGACTAGGACAAAGCCAATGACCCCATAGCCTTCAAGACTAACTAGTGTGGCTTATTTGCCTGAGGAGAGATGCTTGGAACCATTTTTACATGCTTTTCATATCCCTTTGAAAGAGGTTGGCATGAGGGAGAGGGAGTGAGAGTCTCAGTTCCACATCAAGAGTTTCTTCCTTCTTTGTGGCCTTTCCACTTCCAGGCCCCCAGGAGACATAAGAGGCCAGGACCGAGAATCGCAAACTACACACGACACCCTGCACGATCCCCAGAATCCATGTTCTTCTCCCAAAATGGCTTCCTAAGACTCTCATCTATTTCTATTCTCCAGGAATTTTAGTTGTTGCTCTTCTTTGGAATCGCGTGATAGGTATGAAGTTAAATCAAAATTTGAGATGTAAAATAAAAGGAATTTAAGTTTTTAAAATTTGTTTTGCATTTGGTAGCAATTTAATTTCTATTGTGAGCCCACATTCAACCAAAACTTACACGTAGATAAATCCTGTTTCTTCAAGGCTCCACCCAAACTCCAGGAGGCACCAGCACTGACATGTAGAGGGTGGGAGAGCCAAAGGGTCATCTTAGCCTGGGTGTTCTTACATCTGGCCTCTGTGAGATGTTGTTCTTCCTCATCCAGGTCTCTGCTGACCTCTCCCCCCGCCCCCACTCAACACGCCCCCCCCCGCACCCCGCTCCTGCATCACTCTTGGGAGCACAGAAAACATATCACTGGTCCCAATCCACACTAAGAGAGGGCTTCTGAGAGCCTCCTCAAGCCCACCCACCTAGATGCACTTCACAGACATTTCTTCTGCTCCTCACCTTCCCAGGCGTGGCGTAATCAGATGGAAGGAAAGGTGGGAATGACTAGGTTTTGGTTTGCCCTGGGCCAAGGGGCACAATTCTCTCTGCAGCTCAGCGGTTTCTTTCTCTCCTGTCCCTCACTCTCCTAGTTGGCTGCGCAGAACTTAGGACCCAGCAGCATCTCTGCATTCTTTCCCTCCCTTCCAACTTTCCCCTCCCCTTCTCCTCTAGCCCACAGAATCTTTTCTAGTCTTAGGGTGGGAAAATCTTCCTTTCATATAATCATATATTGTAATGCCCCGAGCCTCCAATGCTGTACTGAAATGTTTTCCCTCCTCTGTGGTCTGGTGAAGTGCTGTCCTTAGAACTGAATAAATGGGACCCCTGCCCCAAGCCACACCTCAGGGAATCCTGTGCGTTGAAGTGCCTTCTTCAAACTTTTCTAAATTCTCCCTGAAAGGTATGCAGGACCCATTCCCATTGTCTCTTTTGGAGCACTGGCTGACCCCTTCTTCCATGTGGGAGCTGCAGACCTTGTGCCTACAAGATCATTCAAAGCTCTTGATGCTGGGCTCAGGCTCTAGAATGGTAGCTTAGTAAGAAGATCCTTTGCACTGGATGAAGCAGTGTTTCTCAGGATTATGTGAGACTGGACTATAGACATGCTGGTGTTGTGGACATGCTGATTGTGAGTGGCTCCAAGTGTTTATATGAACAGTTCCCCACCCCCTGCAAAAATATTTACCTGGCACTTACATACCCTAGGAGTGACTTTGTTTTTTGCATCTCTTCCTTTCACTCAGGCAATAAGCATAAAATATCTGGCTAATTCCAGGATAAAAGAAAGAGACAGAGGGGTAAAAGAAAACACAGGCGGATCACATTGGTAAACCTACCTGAATATGATGCTGCCATTCTCATGGAAAGTAGCTCAGCATGTAGCCTGAACTGAGAGTCAGAAGATAAGTTCTATTTTTAGTTCTAGTTCTGACTCTACTACTAACTAGGTATGTAATCTTGGGCAAGACACTTCACTCCTCTGGGCCTGATTTTTTTTTTTCTTTAAACAAGATGATGAATGGAAAGGTACGTGGGTAGGTGGATGGGCAGATGGATGGATGGATGGATGGGTGGGTGGGTGGATGGATGGATGGATGGATGGATGGATGGATGGATGGGTGGATGGATGGATGGGTGGGTGGATGAGTGAATGAATAGCCGGAAGGATGGGTAGGTGAGGAAGCTTGCCAGACAGACGGGGAGGTGGAAGGAGAGCTGGTGGCTCCCCTGTGCCTAGTCTTGTCTATTGGATAAGTGCTGTGAATCTACCATTTCCCTGGTCATGTCCCTTGCCCTCGCCTCTTTGCCTGCTGCTTTGTTTCAAGAATAGCTCGGTGATAATAGTTGAAAAGATCACTCACTCTAGGGGTTAGAAAACCAGAATTTTTCTTCTACAATATTTGTGGTGCACTGGGTGACCTTTAGGCAGTTCAGGAACTCTCAAAGTGTAAACTTACTTACCAGTCAAATGCAGTTGATGACACCCGTCTTGTCTGTCTTGCATGGTTTTGTGGGGATCAAATATGACAATGACCTTGGGCAACGCAGCCAGGAGCCCCACATACAGGGTCATTTTTGGTGAGGTGTTCTTATTCCCCTTTACAGCTGTCTGTGGGCTCATTTAGGAATTACAAAAAACATCGTTCCGGGGATTTCACAGCTCCTGAAAGGAACAGAGTAAAAGAGATCACATAATAAGCTTATGTTACCTGTCCCGCTCATCACATGTCAGGGAAAAGGACTTTCTTTGTTCTTTTATTTTCGTTGCTAAAGCACTGAAGTCAGGAGGTGTATGGTTATTGCAGGGAGAGTAAAAACCAGAGGTTTATCTTTTTTTTCTTTAATTTAATTTTTCCAGGGGTTTATCTTTTTGAATATGGATGGATTTCCACCTGAACTAAATGAGGCTGTGGAAAATTTCCAGCAATATGCTGAGCCAACGTTTAAGCATTTGTGGGATAAATCATGTTATCTATGGAGACATGACAGTGCTAAAAGGTGAAGACTGAAGTCGTCTTCCTGTTAAATATCCAGAATAAGTTCGTCAGAGAACTGCCACATCGTATCCCTTTCTCCTGAGCCAGTCACGACCAGTCACTTCTTAAGTAATTCTTATTTTGTAATATCATAAAAGTCTTAGGCTCTGAAGGAAGCTTTAAGGGGTCTAATCTGGCCTTCCCCTTAGTTTGGTGGATTTCAAAATGTGTTCTTGGACCAGCAGCATCAGAGCATCACCTGGAAACTTGTCAGAAACGAAAGTTCTGGGTCCGGCCTCGGACTTACTGAATTCGCGACTCAGGGGATGGGACCCAGGAATCTGTGAACAGGCCTTGCAGGTGATTCTTGCAGACCTAAAATTTGAGAACCAAGGCTGTAATCCATTACTTCCCTAAATAGCAAACCTGAAGGGTAATTTTTGTGGCCTCTACTTAAATATTTCTGGTGACAGGGAGCTCAGTATTTCGGGAGGCATCTGGTTAGAAGTCCTAACAACTAGATGTTTTCTCATTATAATGAGATAAATCTGATTTCTTGCACTCCCCCCTGCTGGCCTTGGCTCTATCCTCTGAATGCAATTTAGACTTATAGCTGATGAGAGATCAGTGGTAATTGGGCTAATTATTCACATAGTAGGAGCTGGGTAAAAGTGAGTAATACAAGCGTAAACTGGGAGGGCGGCCAGTGTGTCACATTTTCCTTTCAACCAAATAAAACAGCAAGATTAAGGGCTGTCCCTGGCATGTGAGATTATGATAAATATCAGTATTAATAACAATAGTGACAGTAATAATTACCCACAGCTAGATTTGGATGCAGGTCAAGAAACCATCCAAATCAAATTACATGTAAGAAAAATATGTGTGTTCAGTGCTGGGAACATTTTCAAAGAGGAAGAAAAATTGGCGCTGTGAAAAACATTTCACCTTCTAGTGGGGATAAGTGCCCTTTCCATTCCAAGGAAATTGGAAGGAAAAGGAATCCCTCAGAAGGGTGGGGATACTTTATGGTCAGGCCCCAGGCCAGACCAGTGGGCAAAATGAGCCTTTTCTTGCTCACCCCTCCACCAGGGATGCTCTGAGCTGAATACGCTTGTTCGGCTCTATCTTGTTACTGATCATCTTTTCTGTTTGCCTTCGGCGGAAAGAAGAGACAGAGAGCACATAATACATGGGAATCCTTTGACGGGGGCGGGGCGCAGGTGGTGGTGTGTCGCCTGGAGGGAGAGGCCCCTCGGACTGAGCCTCGCCCTCCTTCAGCCCAGCCCTGGTCTCTCCTTACTCCAATCTCTCTCTCCCCCCTTAGGACGGAAAGCGCCGGCAGCTCTAAGCATTGCCAGGGCGCTCTCACGAAGGACTCTTCCTCCCCTCAGTTTGAGCCTGGAGAGTGTTTACTTCCTGTCAAACCCGAGGGACCTGCTGATTTTTCCCATTACTGCAAATTGCTGCTCTTGGGTGCTTTACATTTGTTATTAAGATGCAATCAGGGTTTCAAAACTGATTAAGCACCGCACCCCTCAGCCCCCAACACTCACACCTGACTGGGAGGCAACAGCATGGAAAGCAGAATTCCCGGCTGCTCTGTCTGGGGCTCTCTGCTTTGTCAAAGGCGAGTGGGTGCGAAGGGCCACTGGTGGGAGCTGGGGGAGCACCAGGAAGAAGCAAAGAGGCCCTGGGCTCCTGCGTGAATCCTGGCCATGCTGAGGGGAACTTGGCGTCTCTGAAGTTCCCAGGAATTGTGGCGGGCGTCGGGCCCTGTGTCAGGCCTCTGGAATGAATGACGCCAGCTGATGGCTGCCACAGTCTGCCCGATGAGGTAGGGGCTGGGCTGAGCAGGGCCTTCCACACTAACAGGCACAAAGAGTCTCTGAGGGCAGAGTGGCAGGATGATGAGCACGCTGGTGACAGGCTGCCTGGCATCGTGTCAGTAGGAGCTTCCGAAACAGCTCCAAGTAAGGCCACTGAGACAAGCCCCCACATCCCCTCCCCACCCACCTGTCACGCCCGCTCATTCCCTCCAGAGGTTCCGCCCATGCTCAAAGCCAACGAATAGCACAGGAACGTATGGCCACACATTTCCAGTGCCTTCTGATCACGCATGAAACCAACTCGCTTTCTTAAGGACACCTGTGACCCCTTCTCCACTCTCCTTTTTTGCTTTCACGTTTTAGTGTCTCCATTTTCATTAAACAAGCGTCTTGGCCTTTGCCCTCGCTGAAGGTTCATTGTGGCACGAGACAGAGAAAACCCTGGAAAGATCACGGCTGCAGAAATCTTACTGAATCACCGAGAAGGAAAAGGATGAGAGGGTTGGAGAAGCCCAGCCCCACAGTGGCTCAAATTCAAGCAAAGTTTCAAAACTGGATTGCTGGCTGAGCCAAGCTACCACTCATCATACGCTGCTCACAGAAGCCGGATCTATGGGACGGATCTTGCAACCGGTGGGACACTGCACGTGTGTTACCTGATTTTCATTACAGCTACTGAACATGTTTTTTGAAAGAAACCTTAGAGAGTAGGCAGGTAAGGGAAAACAATAGGGAGGTGGAATTTTCATACCACCTCAAGTGCCAGACTTGAAAATAGACAATTCTGGGTTCAAATCTTGCCTGTATCATTTACTGCCTCCATTATCTGTTCATCCCACTTTAAAATAGAGATAAAATCTATCTCATTGGATTGTTGTGAGGTAAACACAAAGGACTATATACAAAGTACATGGGATTTACTTTTTTTTTCTTTTTCTTTTGTTTGGGGCAGAGCAATTGTTAAGACAAAATTTTCTTTAAATCAAATCACTTTTTTGGCACCATTTAAAGACCGAGATGAAGCACTCCTGAAGACCAGAAAAGATTATGGCCATCTTATCTTCCATGGAAAAAAAAGGTCAGTTATTTAACTCCAGAGTTGCATTATCTTATCTTCCCTGCGAATTAGATTACTTTTCCTGGCATGCGACTTAGGTCAAAGCTGAAAAAAGCGAAGCCCTGACCTAGGACTCTCCCTGACTATTCAGGGAGCCCTCTTGGAAACAACTGTAAAAGCGGGTTGTGAGGTCAAAGAAAGAGAGAGAGGAGTGGTCATTGTCGTTGGTACAAGGAAACATCTTCGAACGTGTTTAAGGAGAAAGATAGAGGAGGGGAACTGAGTGAAGCCGAGAGAATCTTTATAGAAGACATTTGCAAGGCATGAATGTGGTAAACGGGCTGCAAGCGTGCCGGCAGGCCTTGCTTGTGTGGGGTGGCTGGAGCCCCTGGGTCTTTTCCAGGCACAGAATGTGGGACATGGGAAAAAGGCCTGAGAGTCATGGATTTGAAGTCCCCAAGTATAATTAACCCCAGAGGTAGAGGAGGAAGAGAATTAAACAGAAGCAAACTTGGAAAAGATAATAGCCAAGAATTTCTCTAAGCTGAAAAAAGATATAAAAGCATATATTCTAGCAGCTTAGTAAACTCCACAGGATAAATCTAAGACAAGTGAATCTAGGTATATCGTGGTCTGATATATTGCTGCTGAGAAAATCTTAAAAGTAGCCAATTAGAAAAAAAAAAGACATTTCTTTAAAATAGTAAACTAGGACTACAGTACGTCTCAACAAGAGGCCCCCAAATTTGATCTATTAACACAGAAAGAAACCTCACCCAATAAGTGCAGAACATGTATTCTTTACTAGTACATACAAAACACTTTCCAAAATTGGTTGTATACTGGGTCATAAAGCATGTTTCAACAAATTCTAAAGGACTGAAATCATAGTCTTTGGCAAGAGTGGAATTAAGTTAGAAATCAATAACAAAAATGAATCAGGGGATGGTAAGATATGGCCTATTAACATGTATGTTTATAGGAAGCATCTAACCTTAAATGTATATATTAGAAGAGAAAAAAAGAGTCTAAAAATGAATGATTTAAGTATTTACATGAAGAAGTTAGGGAAGTAAAACAAAAGTAGACCCTAACATAATAGAGATAAGGATTTAATGAAAACTTGTTTTCTGAGGAATAAGAAAATTAATAAACCCCTAGGAAAATGAAAGACTATGTATCTGTGTATGTGTGTGTGTGTGAGTGTGTGTGAGAGAGAATACAAATTTACAGATTATCAACATCAGTAATGAAAAAATGGATTATTAAAGATTCGTCTTACATTAAAAAGGATATTATGAACAATTTTATGCCAATACATTTGATAACTTATAAAAACTTTTCTTATCCAGATGAAGACAGACAGACATAGGAATTCCAAATAGCCCAATATTGATTAAAATTGGATCCATTATTAAAAATCTTTCCCTCAAGACAACTCCAGGTCCAGATGGCTTCACCAATGAATTTTTCCAAACTTTAATAAATAAACTAATTATATGCAGTTCTTTCAGAGAATAAAAAAATCAAAACATATTTTAAAACTTGTTTTATAAAGCCATGTATAATTTAAAATAATGCAAAGACATCACAAGACAGAAAAACTATAGGTGGATCTCTTTCAGGAATATAAATATCAAATTCGTTATCAAAATGTTTGCCAGTCAAATCCAGTGATGTATAAAAGGAATAAACCATGACCAATGGGTTAATTCCAGACATGTAGGAATCATTTAATAACTAAAGGATAGCAATATTAATTTATCACATTAATAGAATGAAGGAGGAACATAAACAGAATATAGAATAATATAGAGTATACAGAATCATAGAAACAGAATACAGCAGATATGACCATTTAAATAGATGCAGAAAAAGCATTTCATAAAATTTAATATGCATTCCTGATAAGATTCTAACTTATCCAAATAAAAATAGAAGACATTTCTCTAACTTGATAAAGGGCATCTGCATAAAAATCTGCTGCAAACATCGTGATTAATGATAAGATACTGAAAACTGTCCTATGAGATTATAAATGAGAAAAGATACATGGATTTCCTACAATGTTGCATTAGAATTTCAAGCAAGAAAAAAGAAATAAAAGCCATGAGATTTCAAAAAGAAGAGATAATACTATTGGTATTTGTAGATGATATGATAGTGCATTTAGAAAAAGAAAAAAGAATTTGTAGAAAATCTATGAGAATCAGAGCTCGCTGTGCCACTCGCTGTGCCGCTCCAGGTTCACAGCCCCCGTACCTCTCTCTACTCCGACGTGGCAAAAATGTCCAGCCCTACGGAGGCCGAGTGGTGCATCGAGTCTCTGATTGCCGTTTTCCGGAGGTAGGCTGGAAAGGACACTAATAGCTCTACATTTTCCAAGACTGAGTTCCTAACTTTCATGAGTACAGACCTGGCTGCCTGCACAAAGAACCAGAAGGACCCTGGTGTCCTTGACCGCATGATGATGAAATTGGATGTAAACAGTGATGGGCAGCTAGATTTCCAAGAATTTCTTAATCTAATTGGTGGCCTGGCGGTAGCTTGCGATGAGTCCTTTAGCCATTCCCAGTACACCTGAGGAGCCCTTGGAGCGGGCCTCCAGACATACCCCCTTTCCTTCCAGTTTCCCAGTCATCATCATCTCCTCAGGGACCACACATACCCTGAGCCCAGTGCATCCACCACCCCATATATGTCCCTTCTGCTGGTAGTAATAAAACATACTTCTTAAAACACACAGATAAACACACAAAGAAAATATATGAGAACCAATAATTCAACAATGCCACTGGATACAATGCTAGTATACAGCAATCTATTGTATTCCTGTGTACTAGTGACAATTACAAAGGAAATAAAACCCATACCATTTACAATAGCATCCCAAAACATCAGATATCTAAATTCAATATAATGAAAAGTGTGCTAGAAAACAGTATGAGAGAAATTGAAGATCTCAATAAACGAGGAATAAAAACTGTATTTATGGGTTAAAAGTTTCAATATTATAAAGTAGCCAGCTGATTCAAATTTTCAGGATTTAGGATATTTAGAATGTTTTGTTTGTTTTCTTGTTGGGGAAAATGACAGTCTGATTTTAAATTTGTATGAAAATACAAATGATAATAGCCAAGTACTCATTGAATAAAACAATAAAATTAGAGAGTTTATAATATTAAAAGATGATATCCCTGCAGCAATTAAGAGAGCATAACATTCATCTAAAATAGAAATATTGGGCAATATAGCAGAAAAAGTATTTTAAAAATTCATATAAAGTTACTTGAATTATGACAAAGTTAGCACAACAATGCATTGAATAAAAGATGTTTTTGGCCCTGGCCAGTGTGGCTCAGTTGGTTGGTTCGATTCCTGGTCAGGGCACATATCTAGGTTGTGGGTCTGAGCCCTGGTCAGGGTGTATACAAGAAGGCAACCAACTGATGTTTCTCTCTCACATCTCTTCCTCTCTCTCTCTCTCTCTCTCTCTCTCTTCCCCTATCCCCAGCCTCTCCCTGTGAAAGCAGTGAAAAAAATGTCTTGGGTGAGGTTAAAAAAAAAAAGATTTTTTTTTCCCCACAGTGCTCTGAGTCAATTAGATATCCATGTGAAAAAAATACTTGATTCCCAAGTTATACTGTATTTAAAAAAATCAGTTCCATGAAAATTATAGATCTAAAGTGAAAGATAAAGTAATTCAACTTTAGATAAAAAATAGGGATCTATTCTATGACCTGAAGGTAAGCAATTTTTTCTCAAACAGGACACAAAAAATAATAACCATAAAATAAAGAATTGATCAATTTAACTACCTAAAAAAATTAAGAGACTGAAAATCAACCCACAGAATGGGAAAAGATATTGACAATATATTTACCTGACAAAAATCTTCTATCCAGTGTAGATAAAGATATTCTATTAATTGATAAGGAAAAGATAGAGAACCCAACAGATAAGTGGGTGACAGCCATGAACAGGGACTTCAAAAAGAACATACCCAAATGGCTAAAATACATATGTAAAAGTCTTAAATCTCATCTTTAGGGAAATGCAAATATAAACCATAATGTGACACTGCTACAACTCCTACTATAATGGCTAAAATTAAAAAAACCGACAATAATAAGTGTCAGTGAGGATGTGTGGTACAATTGAAATTCTCATTTCCTATATTGGTAGTGTCATAGAGTGTCAACTGGTACAACACCTTGAAAAGCGACATGTCATTATTTATTAGAAGCTACCTGTCAATATCTACTAAAAGCTGAACCTACACAAACTACGTGACCCAGCGATTCCACTGCCAGTGTTTGCTGAGCAGCCCTCTCTCCTCTGCAGCGTTCCAGCTCTGCTGCCTTGTAAATGGACCTCCAGTGCTTCTGAGTTCCCAGGACAGCAGAGCCTCATTGTGGTCATTCTCTGTCCAGGGTTCCATGTCCTGGAACTTGTAAGGCTGCAAGCCCTCCTGGTGACATAATAGTGCTGCATTCCTTACCATCTTAACTGGGCCTGAGCCAAGTTGAGTTTCTCATAGACATGGGGAGCAGGTGGCTGCCCCCTGGTGTGTGCTGTACTTTGTAACTGAGGCCCCAAAGAACTACTGCTTGTGCCCCATTCTCACAAAACCCTTTGGCTTTTGCCTGCTGACCCTTTCTCCATAGACCAATGCCACAGATCCCATGCTGCCCTTCCCATCTGTCTTCACCCCTAGGCACCTGTCTTCATCCTCCTTTAAGTGTAAACAGATGCCTAGAGGCTACTGGTGACCCTGGTTCATCAGACAGCCAGGTTCTAGGTCCTGTTTTAGGCCCACTGGGACCCCTGCTACATGATGTGCCTGCTAAGAATGCTCTGGGATGCCACTAACAGCAATCCCAACCACAGCACATTAAATCTATAGGCATTTACTCTTCCTTTAAGAAATCTGGAGGTAGGTATAGGCTGGTGTTGGTTCAGCTGGTCAGTTGAGTCTTCAGGGAGCCAGGTGTGTTTATCTCTGTTCACCCTGAAATCCTTACTCGTTAGCTTTTTGTCTGTCTCCTTCAATCAAGATGGCTACTGAAGCTCAACACATCAAAACCATGATCAAGGCAGAAACAAGGGGAAGAGTTAGTATAGTTCACTCTCTTTTCTTACCTTGATCTTTTACCAGGAGAAAAAGTCTTCTATACCCCAACCCTCATCCTCAGCAAACTTTCTTTTGTCTCCTTGGCCAAAACCAAGTCACACCATCACCCCTAGATACAAAGGACCCTGGAAAGTGAGTGTTTGATAGTTCAGAATAACTTTTGCATAGCCAACCAACAGTGCCAGTAGGCAGGCATACAGAATAACAAACAGAAATGATGTTTAACCCACCTACGGTTCTGAATACCCAAGAGTTGGATTTACCCGTTCAGCTTGTCTTTCTTTGGGGAAAGATATGTACTTGACTAATCTTCCCCAAGCAGCTTTTGAAATTGCTTGCTTGATTTTTCTGTGTTTGCAATCAAAATGAGGTTTTCCTTTGGTAAATATAATGATTTCCTAATAAAAGTGCCAAATTATTTCATTGAGTGGTGACTTCAGTCTCTCCTCCCTGCTACTTGTTTGAACATCAGAGGTAATTCCCCCAATGTCATTCTCGGCAGTTTGATAGACGAAAGGAATGGGAAGCCTCGGCTCAATCAAGTATCTAATTAATGCAGGTGCAGTATGCAAATTGCTGGCTTTCTAAAAATCCGAAAAAGATAAAACATGCTTACCACTGCTTATTCAGTGTCTAATCCCTTTTTGTAAATCTCTTAACATCTTCCCAAACACTACCTCTTGTGTGTCATAGAATGTTATCTCTTCAAGACTGTTTCTTTTTTTCTCTTCTTTTCTTTGCCCAAATTGCTTTCCTCCAGACTTTGGTGTTTCTCTGCCACTCTTTGCTGACTGTCTTATGTGGGCAAGGCACTCATGCTGCCGAGAAAATGACAGGCTGCTGAATGTTTACACTAGTATTTAATTTAATCACACCACATGCCCTGATCGGGACATCGCACCTCCTCATGAACAAGAGACACTTATTTACATACAAGGTGTTTTAACAACCTAGTTGTTTTGGCATCACTGGATATTTCCAATCCTCTTTCATGATGCCTTTAGAACAAATATTGTGTGCCAGGAATTCTAAATTATTCTTCCCAATGTAGCCCAAAGAGTTAAATTGACAAGCTGCTTCTGTTTTTGTATCTACCTGTATTTCCTACATACGAATAGGCAGAGTATTGAAAATTGTTGCTATTTAATGATCCCTTCAGTCAAAACATTCTGTGACCCTGCCTACAGCTCCCAGTATGTCCGAGGTGTGGTAGAGTAAAAAGCTAAAGCCTTCAGGGAAAACCAAGATAGAAGAGATTGCTTAGAAAATGCAGGATGTGCTAACTAAGAGAAGAAAGGCAAAGGGATAACCTGCATGTGTTGTTTTAGGGCACAGAGAAGAAAGAAAATTTGACGTTAAAGGTCAGAGAGTTGGAGAGATGGTTAGCCCAATGGGCAAGTCAGGTGGTCATTGAATCAGAGTTCCAAAACCAGGTTTTTGGCTGCAACCTAACACCACTTCCTGCATTGAAGTCACCAAACCTGTGCTCGAGTCTGGAAGGCAGAGGGCAGAGGAAACAGCCATGAAAAGGGAGCCCATTAAGGACAGTGCAAGGCTGGGGTTGAGGGACTCTGCTAGTACTGTAGTCTCTTTAAAAAAATGTTTTCACTTTTTTCACAGATCCAGTTTAATTGGAGACTTAAATTTTTTTGTTCTTGCAAAATGTATTTTTTTGAATAAAGTATTTTTAAAAATGGCTTTATTGACATATAATTCACACACCACACAAATTCATTCATTTAAAATTTAGAACTTAATGGTTTTTGATATGTTACATTATTACTCTTTTTAAATTATGGTAAAATATGTCTAACATATAATATGCTGCTGTAATCACTTTTTAAATTCTCATCTGAGGAATTTTTTCATTGCTTTCAGGGGTTGGGGGGAGAATTGATTGGTTGCCTCTTGTAGGTTCCCTGACTGGGGATCAAACCCGCAACCCAGGTATGTTCCCTGACTAGGAATCGAACCTATAACCTTTCGGTGCACAGGATAACATTCCAACTAACCAAGCCATCTGGCCAGGGCCATTTTTAAGTGTATAATTCAATGGCATTGGTTATATTCACAACATTGTAAAACTGTCACCACAACCTATTTCTAAAACTTCATCACTCAGAGGTATGTTTTTATGCCTTTAAAAGATGCCTTCTTTGAGTGAGCAAACTGAGAAGAGATGCATCTTCCCAGGCCTGAGTATATTTTGTGGTGAACAGAGCATGGCTAGAACTCCCTACAGACCCCTCAGCCAGGCACCACATGCACCGCACACCTACAACCTTTACAGCAGCCCTATCGATACTGCCACCTCAGCATGAGTGCCCAGACAGAGCAAGGGCTTGTCGTCTGAGGGGATAGGCAGCCAAGGGGAGGAGAAAGACCACAGGCGTCTGCTCACTTGCTCATTACTGTGCACTGACTCTGAGGCAGGTCTCGGGCTGTGTACATGCGCGTACCTCCTGAACAGGACTGCTTCCTACTTTAACTTTCTGCCGAGAGAACGGAGTGACTCAGCGTACCTCCAAGGGTCCCTGATTCCCAGGTCCCAAGTGGGACCTGGGAATCTGTGTAGCTGTACAGAGTGGATGAGATTGAAGAAACTGGTGCTTGGGGAGACAAAAAGAGGACTGAGGAAGGCCTGGCTCTCGGGCGACAAATCTGTTCCTACCCCTTTAAATTAGTTTCCTGATGTGATCATAACAGGTTCCCCAGGGCCATGCTTGTTTGAAGGCTCTAGGGAAAATCCTTCCTTGCCTCTTCTAGCTTCTGATGGCTCCAACATCCCTTGTCATTTCGTCTGGGGCCCATTTGATCTGTTGACCCTTGGAATAATCCAGGATAATCTCCTTCAGAGACCCTTAATTTAATTAAATCTGCAAAGACCCCTTTTCCAAATAAGGTCACAATAACAGCTTCTGGGGATTAGGACATAGACACATGTCCTACTGGGGGGTTACTATTCAACTCACTATGTCCCTGTTTGCCCTTGGTGGACAGCAGTGGAGAAGAAACCCTTTGATCCACCATGGTCTAAGCTCAGTGCCGCATCATCTCTGTATATTGTAACAGAAGTGGCACCACGGCCCAAGGCTGGTGTCAAACAGGTCATTCCTGAGTGATGCAACCATTTCCATTTCAGGCCTAGTTCACACGACACCACCTAACGTTAGGTAACGGACTTCCTATTGGGTGTGTGCTCACATGCCAGGAGACTTGATATTCTGGTTAGCCGTGGAGTGATGGTGTTGTGTAAACTGACTTATCTCCTCAGGTGGGAGCTAGGGATGGTCTGAACTCAAGTGGAGGTCATGGCTCCTTGAGCTACTTCTCTTTAATCACTGAGAGCTGAGACACCAGTGGGGGAAATACTCCTTTTTAAACAGAGCTTCCTTTCCCTCAGAGCTGAGGTAGAAAGAGGCCCTTAAGCCAGGTGCCTGGGGTGGAAAAGGCAAGGCTTGCCAGTGGCCTCCTGCGGCTTCCAGAGATGTTTTCTGCCCACCCCTCCCATCCTTTAGTTCAGTGAGGCAGGAACTGAGGCTGAACCTGCTTTGGAGCTCAGAGCTTGAAGAGTTCCAGGGCTGGAAAAGAGGTAGGAAGAAGAATTATTTTTAATTTTTTTTCTAGGTGTTTTCTGTGAAGAGGATTTGACAACTTCTTTGCTGTAACTCCCATCTAACTTTTCCCTTTTCTAAGGATTCACTTCTAGATAAGCAGCATCCAAATAAAAAAGAATCACAGCCCTGGCTGGGTAGCTCAGTTGTTTAGAGTGTAGTCCCCATACACCAAGGTTATGGGTTTGATCCCCGGTCAGGACACATACAAGAGTCAACCAATTAAGGCATGTATGAGTGGACAACAAATCAATGTCTCTCTCCCTTCCTCTCTATTAATACATTTTAAAAAATTTTAAAAAGAATCACAGAGTATGGCTAAAGGGTTTACTAGGTACTTAGTGGCTGAAACTTAGATAGATATATTGTTGACCCTTGAACAACAAGGGTTTGAACTACATGGGTCCACTTACACACAGACGTTTTTCAACAAATATGTACAGTACCATACATGTATTTTCTCTTCCTTATGATTTAAAAAATAACATATCTTTCTTTCTAGCTTACTTTATTGTAGGAATACAGTATATAATACATAAACATACAAAACATGTGTTAATCGACTTAATGTTTTTGTTACTGGTAAGGCTTCTGCTCAACACAGGTGGGTAGTCGTTAAGTTTTTGGAGAGCCGAAGTTATACATAGATTTTTAACTGTGCAAGGAGGTTGATGTCCTAACCCTACATTGTTCAAGGGTCAACTGTGTCATATATATTAAACTTGGGGAAGATTAAAAGGTAAGGAAAAAAAGCAGGGCAGTCATAGGCTCTGCATACACATTTAAACTATATGAAACATCATTTCAAGACTTCATTGACGGACAACATCACTGTGGGGAAATCCCCTGGGAAAGGTTTCCATTCAGGGGGAGGGGTCATGCTTGACTGGAGGAGCAAGTTTTCCAAGTGCGTGAGAAGGACATCTAAGCAAAGAGCAGATTTTGGAAGACAATACTCAAAGGATGAACAAGCAGTAAACCACATGCAAAAAGAATGACAAGACTAATTGGGAGTTTTAGACCATGGTCCATAGGGAAGTAGGGGCAGGTGAGAGGGCGGGGCTGTTCAGCAGAGAGCATCAAGGCTCTGCAGCTCTGGTCCAGTCTGTGGGTGAGTGCTGGTAGAGCCTGGGGGAGCAGTGGTGTCTTTGCAATGAATGGAAGTCTGTGGAATTAACTATTTCCATCCTTGCTTCTAAATGGCTGGGTAGGATTCAATGTGTGCTTAATACATTCAACCTGGAAATGAAGAGCTCTCTGGCAGAAATCCCTGCTTCCAATGACTTTCACAAAATGTGTGAGTAAGACGCAGGATGAAGCAAGAAAACCAACATTAGTTGAGAACCTACTATGTGTCAGGCACTGTGTTAGGTGTGTGTGTGTGTGTGTGTGTGTGCGTGTGTACACCTATCATCTCATGTCATCCTCATAGAGAGCCTCTGAACTACTCACTGTTACTCATGAGGAAAGTGAAGCTCAGAGCGTTCCAGTGATTTGCCCAAGGTCATACAAAATCACGGGCCTACATTCAAACCTGAGTCAGCTTCACTCAAGGCCTGTTCATTGCTCAAACATTTTCTGCATGCCAACTCTAAGACCGTTGCTCTTTCTCTCCCCCACCGGGTGGGGAGCTGGCCTGCTGTCCTGTGTGCTCTTTCTCTCTCCCATATTCCTGTGGTTGGGTGTGGCTGAACCGGGTTTTTCCCCAGGCTACACACGTGGAAAGATTCCACTCTGACTTATGTTGACTCTACTTTCTTTAGAGCCTGTCACTACTTGTGGCTTTGCCTCCTGCCCCTTCAGCAGGCAGCATATTGCTTTTGATTAAGGCAGCCACTCCTTTGGGGATGGCCCAAGGCAGAGTGGTGTGTGCTGATGTCCCCGAGTGAACTGCACTGAGTGGTGGGGGCTTTGGGGTGTGATTTCTCAGTGTGTCCTGCCCACACTCAATGCAGCTCACAAGGGCTGCCTGCAGATCTGAATCGTTCCCATTCCTCCACGTCTTTCCTGTTCAGAAGAAGGCGGGTTGGAATTACTTAAATTTTAAGGAAATGCATTTGTCTTACTCTTTTAAAAATCATTACCTGAGGATACATTTAGTGATTTTAGAGAGAGGGGAAGGGGAGGGAGAGAGAGAGAGAGAGAGAGAGAGAGAAATCAATGTGAGAGAGAAACATTGATCGGTTGCCTCCCATATGTGCCCTGACTGGGGATGGAGCCCGGGATTGAACCCACAACCTTTTGCTGTAAGGGATGATGCTCAACCCAACTGAGCCACCTGGCCAGGGCTAAGAAAATGTATTTGAATGTCAACGGTACCAACCTCCTCACCCTGCAGTCAGGCTCCTCGCTGCCCTCCTTGCCTGGCAAATTTGGAACAAGTTCTTTTGGAACAACTTACTGATAATATTGCCAACCATCCATTTCTGAGATTGGGGTATGGCATTAGGTCACAGTGTGACAAAATAGACACAGTAATTAGGGGAAGGCAGGTAGAGGGCAAGGGGCTGGGGGTTAGCGACCAAAATTTTACATGGTATCTATGGGCCTCGTAAAATGTTGGACCTGTTATTTACTAAACTGATTTAAGAGCTTCACTTCCTTTCCATAATAAGATGTTTAGGGTTAAAGCCACACTATCTCATCACAAGGGGTATTAAATAATAGGTCAAATCTCCAAGTTATTCTAGACAACCTCAATCTTGAAATTAAAGCATTAAACTGGATTTCTGGCTCTTAAAATAATTTTTCCCCTGCTTACGAAGTGATAAGAATCATTAAAATCCTTGACAGAATCACCGCTGTTCAGCCAACAGGCAGTCCTGATAAAAAGGGCAGAGTCTGGAGACCAGGAACTTTGGCCACTAATGACGTTTAGATGCTGGGAATGTGAGCACTGCTCCACACCGGAGCTTGAACATCTTGGGCACAGCAGTGACAACACCTTCCTCTCAGGGAGGTGGCATCAAGCCCTGCATGGCCCAGTGGACTCTAACCATGAGGACGGCACTCCCTTGTTCTTGCTGCATTCCTACCTGCAGTGTGACAGAGGCTTGTCCAGAGAATTTGTTCAGTGGATCCTTCTAGACCCGCCACCCTTCCTCCCTCTTCTAGCCTTTCTTCGCACCATATCTACAGAATCAGGAGTGGAATTTGTTTGGACCCTGCCAGTCTATGCCACCTGTCCATGCATTGGGGAGCCAGCCACTTCCAAAGGACGATTTACCTTTACATAAAGCCACACCATGTGATTTAAAAAGTCAGGAACCGAAGTGAAAAGGGGAAGGAAGTTGAAAGACTCTAAGGGTGGGAAGAGAAAGTGAGGGAGAATGAAAAAGCAAGGCTGAGCTCCACCCTAAAAGGGATTAGAACACCTGCAGCTTTATTCAGGCCGGCCAAATGCCTCTGTGCCTCTGAATGGAAAATGGAATAGGACAATGAGCTGGAATTTAAGGTGCCTTTAGAAAGCAACTGCCATCAGTCAGCAAGCACTCCGAATAACTATTGCTTTCAGACCAGAACCTGTTCTGGTCCACGTGGCCCCACGACAGCTGATAGAAGACAACAAACCCTCCACAACTGTGACCTCTAGCTCTGTTGCATGTGTATTCTGTGTGCTTAAAAAGATGATGAATGTTTCTAGAAGGAAGGTGAATACTGGGTATATATTTTATGAATTATATATCAATATAATCCATAAGATACATTTCATGGCCTGATTTAGCCACCATGGCCACGTGTATCTGAAGGTCTCAATCAAATTTCTCGGAAAGATAAATGAGACATTTATGACTATACCATTGCTGAGTCTTCTATTTCAGCACTATGTGCTCTTTTAACTATTTTAAATATCTTTCTGATTTTAGTTAACAGTGTTGCCTCCCACTCTCAAGCCAGGGAAATGTGGAATGATCCACAGCTCTGTCCTCTCTCTCATCCACCATGACCAGTCGGTCACCTGGTCTTTCCTTCTTTCCTGACACTCAGGTCACACCTCTCAGTTTTCATCACAGCTCCTCCCCCCCCCCCCCCCATGATAAATGAATTCCCCTCCTGTCTTCTATTCTTTTCTTGGTTCACCGCGCCCTCCTTTATTCTTCCAGGTTTGGCTTTCTCCCCCAAAATCCAATCCCATCACTTCCATTTCACAACCTCCACTAGGCCACACTTTACACAAGAGAAAACTGAGACGTGTTTAGCCAGCCAGATGAGGGGATACGAAGTGGGTGGAGCCTACCCTGGGGACAGGCCTCAGAGGCTGGCCTGGCCTCTGCTCTGAACCTGACTGATGGGTCACTTTATGATTCATTCAGACAGCAAGTTTTATTAGGCCCCTGTTATGTGCAGTGTTCTAGGCATCAGAGATGCAGTGCTGGATATGAAACCCACCCTGGCCCTTCTGGAACAAATCTTGCTATGGATCAGCATCAGGGTCCTCCTGGGAAAGGTTGGCCATCTCAAGGCGCCTGAGCCAGAAGGTCTGAGGGGACGGACCCACGTGGTGCCAGGGACGGAGGTGAAGACAGCTCCTGCTGCTGAAGCATGGGCACCTCCTTGCTCGTTGAGGTTGGTTTTAGGGGCTGTCAGGGGGAAGTGTGAAGAATAGGGCGCTAGAAGATCCCAAGGGTGTTTCTCTGGAAATCTCTGGATGCCTTGGCTCCCACACTGGGTGGCTTGCCAGATGGTGTGGCCTGGCTTTTACTTCAGAGCTCTAAACCCACCTGTGTCAGGGCTGGGTCGAAAAGGCTGCTATGGCAACCACTCGAGGACCAACCGGAACTGCTTTAAATGTAGGCCACCTGCCCAGGCATTACCAGCTCGTCTCCTCATTAGAAGGCTGCATTGCCTTGGACATTCCCATAATGATTGACTTCAAGACCCCACTGAGGAGTGGGCACCTCGTCCCTTTTGAAGGAACTTTTTGCCACCTTTGGACCACTGTTCCCAGCTCTTTCAGCTGTGTGGCCTCGGCAGCCAAGGATGCTCTTAGGCTTCAGGAACGCAAAATCTTCAGACCTGAGCTCCTTGATCATCTCAGTAGCAGCCAGCCCGGCAAGGCCAGCGTGTCCGGGCTGAGGCCCAGGAGTGCCTCCCGCGTCCTTGCGGCAGCTGGTAATGGAACTACAGAGACAGACAAAGCTGATTGTGAGCCCTGGGGAGGGTGAGTGGCGAGGGAGTAATATCTGGCCCCCGTATACTCTGTCATTATGATGCAGACATTCCAGGGCTCCAGGGACCTAAAGATCTGCCACCCACTGTGGGTTCTTGGCTTTAAGCAGAAAAAAATTCAAATACAAGCCAGCGTGGAGTTTAACGTGGAAGAGACTTTGTTAGTGAAGCAGTGGGACAGGGAGTGGCTACTCCGCAGGCAGAGCAGCCCCTCCCCAGTGGGATTTACTTCTTTTATCGAGGCTCATTTAATGGAGGAGTGGGACCTTCAATAACGAGGAGGAATATTTAAGATTTATCCTGGAAGGGGTGGAGACTTCTCAGAAGGGCCCCATTGGCCATTTTGTGTCCTTATATGGACTTTCTGATTCCAACAGTGGTTTGGGGTGTGTTGTTTAGTATACTAATGTATTACAATGAGTGTATAATGAGGTTAGGGGCTATGGCAAGGTGGAGTTAGTCTCCATGTTGGATTGAGCTGGTCTTCTGCTGGTTCTAAGCCCCAAATCTGTTGGGGATAGCCTCACTTTTCCTTGACAGTCATGGTAGCCCTTCCCAGTTACAGCTCTTGCCCCACATGCCCTATCCCAGTACGGCAGTTGTGACGGTGTGCCTGGATGAGGGAGCTGTCAAAGGATCCCGGCCTGGACTGGACGGGCCCTGGGCGGATCGGTGTGAAGTCAGGGAACCTGCTAGGAAGAAGTTTCTCTTCGGCAGGCACGCTGAAGTCAAGGGCTGGGCTAGTCATAGTGCTTCATCCTCCGTCAGAGGGGCGTGGTGGTGCAGGTCTCTCGGGATGCAGATACTGGGGGAAGACGTCAGGTGCAAATAGTTTATTTAGGAGGTGGTGCTGGGGAGCCTGGCGAGGGGAGCTGGAAGGGAGACAGGAAAGAAGGAAGCCAATAGGGGGCTTTATTACACCGCTTGCCTATATGAACAACTGGAGCTCTTTAGACCCTGCCTCAGATCGACTCCAGCAAAGGGACGAGGAAGCTGGGCAGGTGTAACAACTCCCTGAGCACCAGTGATTGGCGGGGGTTTTGCGGGGCATTGATCTTTAAGCCCTCAGCTTTCCCTGCATGTAGCCTGGGGATTCACAGAGCCAGAAAAAAGCAGAGTCACAGGTTTGCAGTAGGCAGCCTGCAGATATAGAGGGGAATGCAGAGGGGACATGCCAAGGGCCTCTCAGAAAAGTTACAGAACTCAAACATGGTGCTGTTGGCCAAGCCAGGCCAGACTGGAAGCTCAGAGAGGGTGTGAGTAGAAGGTGGAGCGTGGAGGAATCCCTTGAGGTGAGAGAAGACAGGTGTTCACTGAGCCTCTGCCATGGGTGAGGAGAAGGTGTCACCTGCCCTGATAAGGTGCCTAGTCACTCTGACATGAAAGGGAGGAGGAGGACTATTGCCTTTCCTCCCTGTTATGGACTGAATTGTGTCTCCCAAAATTTACAAGTTGGAGCCCTAACCCCACAATGTGCTTGTGTTTGGAGATAGGGCCTGTGAGGAGGTAATGAAGGTTAAGTGAGTTTATAAGGGCAGAGACCTAATCTGACAGAACTGGAGTTCTTACACTAAAAGGAAGAGACACCAGAGAGCTCTCTTCCTCTGTGCACACCGAAAAAAGGCCACGTGAAGACACAGTGAGAAGGCAGCCTCCTATGCGCCAAGAAGGGAGCTCTCACCAGGAGCTGAACTGGGTCACACCTCGATCATAGACTCCTAGACGCTGGCGTGATGAGAAACGCCATCTGTCGTCTGAGCCCCACAGTCAGGGGTGTGTCGTTATGGCAGCCCAAGCAGACCAGCGCGTTCCCTCACTCTTTCTAAGCACTCCCAGGAATATCTGGAGTATTGAATATGTCCTATTACTCACAGTTATGGGATAAATTTTATTTAACAGGAAACGCTGCAGCCCACTGCACGTACGTCAGATGTTAAGTCTGTAACTGATTAGAGACATTTTGAGGTTCCGCATGACCCAAGTCTGCAGTCCCCATTCTTCATAACTACAGCCACTGGCGAAGTCAGCGGCAAGAGCCAGGAGTGGTCCCAAGGCTCTGGGTTGCTGAATCCTCCGCCTCCCCCTCTTCTGTCCCTTCTTCCTCCATCTTCAGACTGGTTGCCATCTGTAAAACGGTAATTTGCTACAAAAATAAATGCAATGACAGCAACAAAAACATGTTTATTTAAAAAACAAACAAGTGGGGGTGCAGTTTATTTTGATTTGTCTGAGGTGCTGGGTGCATGAACCAGTGTTTTTTTCGGGTCTGTCCCTTCTACTTTATGTATCTTGTAACATATATGCTTAACTCAGTCTCCTAAATAGAGCTCTCTGTGAATAAAAAGGGAGCCAGACTACAAAGGTGGTTTAGTTTTTAAGGCAGCTAAGTGGGCAGTTGGGCTTTTTTGAACTTAAAATCTTTTAAAAATGATACTACATTTTATTTTTATTGGGTGACTGAAAAAACCCAGGAGGCAGAGTATTTTACACTTGGAATTTTGGGGCATGGCCTATGAAATATTCTCCTTCAAATGATCCAAACATTTCCTTCCACTTCCAGGCTGTCCTCCTAGTCTAAGCCACTGTCATCTCCCACTCAGACCACTGTCACAGACTCCCTGCTCACTTTGTTTCCCTTTGGTCCACTCTAAGCATAGTGTCCAGGGCAACCTGGTAGAATAAGCAAGATCAAGTCCTCCCTCTGCTCAAAGCCCTCATGTCTTATAGAGGCTGCTGGGTGAGCTGCCCTCAGCCGATGTCTCTGCCTCCTCTCCCACTACTTTCCACTCGCTCGCTCACTCACTCACTCACTCACTCACTCACTCACTCACTCACTCACACCTCTCCTGCTGGCTGGATCCTTTTCCAAGGTATCTCAGGGTCTATGCATTTGCTGTTTGCTTTCTCTCTAGAATGTTCTTCCCCAGTTACCTACATGGTTCGCTCTCTCACCTCCTCAGGTCCCTGCTAACATGTTCCCTTCTTACGGAAGCTTTCCCCAGTTTCCCTCTTCAGACGCGGGCCCAATCTCCTGCTCCCTGTGGTCCTTATCCTGTCTTCTTTTCCTCCATAGCACTTCTCACATACTACATATTTTTCCTACTCATTCTGTGTGTCACTCCTCTTGAATGTGGCCTACTGAGGGCAGGCATTTGTCTGAGTTCTACCTGGCACATGCTCTCACAAAACAGTACCTGGCACATAGGTGGTGCTCCAAAATAGGAGTTGAGTGAGTCTGTGGGGGGCCTCAGGGTGGTGATCGGAAGAGCAACACCCTCTGGGTTTCCCTTGAACCGGAGGTGGAGCCTGGGAGCCCGCAGAGGCCGTCTCTTTCACTTGCTCAGTGTATTTCAAAGACTTGTATTAGTTAGCAAGTATTAAAAAATTGGTGACTTGACATACAATCCAGATACCTGAATTTTCACCTGAAAAACATGGAAAGATCAGATGTGTCTCCCTCCCCGTGACAGCCATGAGTGAAGCTAAGCAGTAGCCACCCACTGAGTTCTTTGATGGGACACCCTCCCCTGCTTCTCTCATTTATGCAGCCTCTGCCCCATGGTTGAGTCTGGAGAGGCGAGGGGTAGGGGGGCATGCACCCGCACAGGTCCCAGGTGTTGCTTTATCAATGAGGGGAAAGTGTCCCTGGTCTCAGCTGCCCAGATTCCCACCGGCTGCTGCTCCCAGTCAGCTTCCTGGTCCCTCTGATCTTCAAGCTGCAGAGCCCCTTGTCATATCCTAGCTCCTCGGCAACGGCAGCCTGAAAGGTAGGTGGTCAAGAATGGATGGAAGAAGCTTCAGCTTAAAAGAGAAAGAAAACCATACCTATTGGTAAAGTGCACATGATTCTCTACACACATGTAAGATGTGGAAAGCAGCCATAAAGCACCATTTGTGCTAAACTGGGCAAACCTATAGCATCACTGGCTAAGCACACCTGAGCACGTCTCACACATATCCACCAGGGTGCACTGAAAAGAAGAAGAAAAAGAAGAAGAAGAAGAAGAAGAAGAAGAAGAAGAAGAAGAAGAAGAAGAAGAAGAAGAAGAAGAAGAAGAGGAGAAGGCACAAGCTTTCAATATCTAAGGAGTTATTGTGATGAACAAGGCAACAGGGAAAATAATGACTATTCTTTACCCTATATTCATTATTTCCTTTTATATTCTGTTCTTTCCCACTCCTGCCTCACTGCACATAGCTTTGCCTTTGGAAGAGTTGAGGCAGAAGTACTAAATCAACAGCTTCTGTTAGTAGATTTAGAAATAACAGCAGACTCGTCAATTATGTCTATTTTCTGTAAATATTTCTCTTTTACTTGTTATGCTCGCAACATTAAAAAGATACAGAAATAAGCTATTAATGCATAAAAGTTACTATGTCCCTTGCCTTTAAATTTCTTCAGGATTTAAAAAGCACACATCTCTCCCATCACTCATGCAAAATAGTTGGTTTAGACCCTAAGCCTTGAGATAAAAAGACCTCAAATTATGAGTAACATATATTTCTGTAAGTGATTTCTTCTCTCAGGTTATTCAATGTAACACTGGAAAAAGAATTAATTAGACTCACATGCATAATGACACCGACCCATTTGAAAAAATCTAATAACGTGTTGAGCTACTTGAAACTTTGGTTTTGTTCTGCAAAGAAGTTAGTGTTTCACACTGCTCTGCATATTTGTTTCCTACACTAGATGCTGAAAGTATATTTCCAGACTGATCATTGCGCCACTGTTTATTTGCGGGTGAGAGAGACCTCAGCCAGCCAACGGGTTTGCTGAGCACCTATTATGTGATAGTCATTGGGCCAGGCTGTCTTAATCCGTTTGGGCTGCTGCAGTAAATTACCACAGACTGGGTGCATACACAACAAATATTTATTTCTCACAGTCTAGGAAGCCTGAGATCAGGGTGCCAGATGATTTGGTTCCTGGTGAGAACCCCCTTCCTGGTTATGACCTCACATGGCCTTTCTTTGGTGAGTGCAGGCAGAAAAATAGGGAGAGATCTCCTGTCTCATCCTCTTTTTTTTTTTTTAAGGGCACGAATCCCATCCTGAGGGCCCCACCTTCACAACTCATGTAACCCCAATTACCTCTCAAAGGCCCTACCTCCAAATACCATCACACTGGGGTGAGGGATTCAGCATATGAATTTCGTGGGGAAACAAAGACTCAGTGTGTAGCATAGGCCATGGGGAAGAACAGATAAATGAGGCAATGAGACCCTCCTGGGCTCCCAGAAATGAGCATGCAAACAAAAACAGCTCTTAGAAAGCAAAAAAGCCTACTTGCAAAATGCCCTGGAAAATTGTGGTGGGGATGACAGCTCTTGATGAGCAAAGGGTCTGGAGAGATATGTCACATTCAGGAAGAGGCGTCCATCTGACAATAGCAGTAGTGGTCTCTCCTCCCTTGGCCTCCTTCTCCAATGCTGTTGGAGAGTTCTGTTCCCATTTTTGCTGTCACACCCAGCCTCACTGGGCAGTCTCCTTGGTTCCCCAGAGACGAGGAAGGAGGGTACATTGAGGTACCTGACCCAGTATGGCAGCCAAACTCATTCCTCCAAGTTATAGTCCAACATGTCTACAGAGGGTGCTCCCTCTGGCCACCTTCAGGGCACTGGCAGCCCTTTGAGTGTGCCTGATGGAGGACTGCTGGGCTCAAGGTGACACTCCCACCTCCACTGGATGGGAGCCATAATTCAGCACGGATAAACCTCCGAGTTCTCACGCTGGTCCAGCCCAGTTCTAGGCATGCATCAGGGGTTGAATCTAAGGAGGTAAGTGAGTGGCTGAATTTGGGAGTGTGGAAGGCAGGGATGCTTCATTTCAAGTCATCAAATTGAAATGGTGCCTTCATGTGAAATGCCAGAGATGAATGACAGGAACAGCCCCTGAAAATTTGTCTTGCTGCAAACTTGAGCTAATGGAATAAGGCAAAGGGGATTACCCACATTAGTCTCTTTTTACATCTGATGGTGCCAGGCCATAACTAACCATCCACTTTCCCCCA